>JASANC010001517.1:0-28335 GCA_030248135.1 Theristus sp. LFF4_11 | reverse complement strand
GATAGATACTAAAAAAGCGAATAGAAAGACAAAAAGAAATAAAAACACAGTAAATGAAACGCAAATATAAAACACTACATGACTTTTGGTCTTTTGGTGGTTTCTGGTGCACCACACGGCACACGCACGCACCCGCGGATAAAAACAGTTTTTCTTTGAAAGCCTGTGGAAAAAAGAAAAGAAAATTGAGAAATCCGACTGAAAACAAATGATAAAAATACAGAGCTAAAAAATCGAAAAACAAAGAGCAAAGCAAAACAGAAAGAGAGAAGACCAACAAAAGGGACCAAACAAACGTACATAGATCTGCAGAAAAATAAACTCGAAATTTAGCTATTATGTAGATCATGCACATTTTTTAATGATTTCAATTTTAAAAAAGATTGTGAAAATCAACTAAAAACCAATAAAAATATTTTAAAAAACAGGAAATTTTTGTTGACCAAGTGAATGACTATGATAAAAAGAAACAGCTTTTCACAAAAAACAGCCCGCAATAAACACAGAATCTGAAACACAGTTTTCGCACAAACGACCGGTCTGCGCCATTCATCGACTCAAAAAATAGTGGCTCTTCTCTTCAGATGACATCGCTTTGAGTCAAATGAGCTTGAAAGAACGTCAGTTGAATGCCAATGTTTCTTTTGACTAATTTTGAACGTCTGAATTTTGAATGAATTTTGACTAATTTTGAAGACCTCTTGTCTAACCGACGTCTCTTTGGATCAAGTGCTATCAACTCATGACCACCAAAAACTGCCATCTCTGTCACGCACGCCAAAAACAAACGTCCCGCAGCGTGTCCGTGTCAGCCGCCGCAGTTCAAAAACGTTTCAACTGAGCATTCGTCATAAAAACATCATGCAAATGTTACCACAATAATCACCGGTGGGTGAGAACACCACAATCAGCCTTTGCGCAACTTTTATTTTCGGGGACACTGCGCCGGACAGGACACAATGGCGGACACGGACACGGGCACGCCGCGGGACATTTACATTTTTAGCGTGTATGAACGTCGGTTGGGCTTCCAACTGTCTTTTTCAGTTTTTATCACACACGAACGTCTGCGGGCCAACCGGTCGACCTGAAGTTCGTTGGTGACCGTTAACTCCATAAAATATCCAACTGAATTAGTTGATGCCTACATTCTGTGCATGATGTAGAGGCGGAGTTGGTTTGCCTACAATCCATGCATCACGTGACCACCAACCAATCAGTTAGTTGGATATGTTCTAGAGTTAAACGGTAGGTGTCAAATAACGTCTCTCATCATGATAAAAAAAACAATTTTGAAACTATGTAGACAAAGTTTCTTCCAAAAAGAGCAAAAAACATGTGTAGCACGCAATGCAAAAGAACACAATTTCCCTGGAAAATCCGCACATTGACACTCTCTGTCCCTAGTCCGCATCACAAAGCGTCGTTTCGGTCTGCACCGTATTGAGCGTTTCAACGTCATCGCCCTTGTCATTTTCGCGGTCACTCGCCAACAGTAGCTTAGCGGTGGTGTCGCCATTTGACGCCGGCAATCTGCCATTTCTGTCATTGTTGTCCTCCACCGACGGTATAATTGTGGCAAATCGCACATTGTTGTTGTTGCCGTTCATCACAGCGACCACGCTCGTTGCAGCATTGCCGTTTACTGCATCACCCGGTTTCGCCTCCGAAAACGCCTGCACCAGGTGGCAGTCGGGCAGAAAGGCGAGTGCCGCAGGCAGCACGACGAGTCCGTGGATGAGTCCCCAGCTGACCAGCAGGTAGATCGTCCGTACAAAAACGGTCGGCGGGTAGTCGCCGTGGAAGGCCAGCGGGAACACGCAGAAGATCGTGGACATGCCCGCCTGGAACATCGGCCACGCCACCGACGTGAGCGTGTGACGGAGGCGTTCGCGGGGCGCCCTCGCGTGCTGCTGCTGTTGTTGTCGCAGAGTAGCACTAGTGCTAGTAGTAGTAGCACGAGCAGGCTGCAGCAGACAGTCGAGGTGCACCTTGTGGTAGTGATAGCTGGTGTGCGCCGTGTAGTCGACGCTGAAGCCGATCGACATCAACACGGCCGCCATCGTGATCGGGTCCAGGTCGTTGCCCCACCAGCTGAGCGAGCCGACGATGCCTGCGAAGGTGCATGGTGGGTGGCGATGATGGAATGGGAGGGTGGGTGAGCGACGAGTATTTTGCACTTTATGACACTGCAATGTCACTAATAGCCCATTTAATCAAGGTCTCTCCGTCAACGCAAAACAACGCGTTTATGTTCTAGTGACATCGCTGGGCGTTTACTTTGTCTGATTCATCAGACTAGCATGCAACCGTGTAAGTTTTGCTAAGCTAGAGACCAATTGAGTGGACCAGAGTGCTCTATATCGGCTGGCTAAAATTAACGTGTTCGAATGTTAGAAGCTGCAAACTTTCCACCGAAAACGCCCGTGAAGACTGTCCCTCCCCCGTCCCTCATCCATTCACTTACCAATGCTGGTGGACGCGATCGCCGCCGCGGCGCACAGGACGCCCCAGACGCTCGGGATGAACAGCGTGCACACGGCCGCCATGCAGCCGAGCGTGATGATCACCGTCTGCTGCGTGATCGCGCCCAGGTTCATGATGGCGTCGCAGATGTAAGCGTTCGTCTCGTGGATGCTGACGTTGAACTGCGGGTAGGCGCGCGCGATTCGCCGCCACGTCCGGAGCATCGACACGCGGATCGCCCAGTTGTACGCACGCCGGTACGGCACGTGCAGCGCGAAGCCGTGCACCGTCGGGCGACCGCTCGTGTTGCTGCAAGTGATAAAGGCCCGTGTATACTGGACGTCTGCGCATACAGCATGGCACCGCACGCTACTTTAGGTCCCGTGTTATTGCATACTGCCGTTCATACAGACGTATGCATGTACGGCACGTCACGTCACGTCAGGTCTTGTGTTATTGCATACTACCGTTCGTATTGTGTACTACTCCCCTCCCGGAAAACCACTCCCGACCGACTCACTCCCTCGACCAGTGCACGTCACTCGCGTAGTGTTTCGTCATCGGCCACTCGAGAAAACTCGGCAACTCGTCGAGATCGACGGCGCGCGTCGGCTGCCTCGGTTCGACGGTCAAATCGACGTTGACGAGCCAGTCGACCCAGTTCTCCTGACGTGCCATCCACTCGCGATACGCTCGCAGCCAGAACATCGTGTGGTTGACGCCGATCGCGTCCTTGTCCGCCTCGAACTCGTGCACCATTCGCTCGAGCTGCTCGACCTGCGTCGAGTTGCGCATGTCCGGTGACTTGTTCACGATCACGGTCACCGGGTAGTACTCGGACCAGACGAAGCGCTCGAGGAAATCGTCCGCACGGATCAGCGGCGAGTCGTGCGGCAGCACCTGTGCATCAGTGGAGTTCGCAACTTCGGGAAGTTTTACGGATTTTATGTGCATGTACAATGATGCGTTTTTCTGATATTCTGGCTTGGCCGGCCAATATTGACCGAAGAGAGTCTCCCTTTTATTTTTAAACTACCGTATTACCCCCATTAACCCCCCCACCATTAATCCCCCCCCACCAATAAACCCCCACCCCCCTGACCAGTTTCCGAATAATCCCCCCCCACAAATAATCCCCCATGGGGGATTATTGGAGACCTGTTTGAAACACATACCCAGCGAATTCAGTGGCTGGTTGCAGTGAAAATGATGAAATTGTGCTACCAAAGGCCCCAAATGGGTGAGTTAATAGTAATTTTATTTCAAAAGGCTGTTATAAAAGTAAATTTCTATGTAGAGTAGAAGTTTCTGCGACTTTCTTGCCTGCCATGCAAGGCATTTTTGCCATTTTTCAACAAACCCCCACCCCTAGAATTTTTTTGTAAATAAACCCCCCACCAATAATCCCCCCCCACCCCTAAAAGTCGCTGACGTATTAATCCCCCATGGGGGTTTATTGGGGGTAATACGGTACCTATTGTTGTTCTTAATACACGCTTTACCAAAAAGGCTTGACCAAAAAGGATTGATTAAGACACATACGCTCGGGTCAATTTGCTAGTAAAGCTTTTAAAAACGTCCATGACATCGGCAGATTTGCTCTTCAGTGAATAGCATTAGCAGGCCCTGCCCATTTCTGATGATCAGTCCGCAGCACAGCACGCGACTGACACCCATCTCGCTCACCCAACCCAATGCACCTCGTTCGATCACCTTGTGTATGCTGACGACCGTTCGTATGCGCGACGTGCCCCAGGCGGCCCACGCCCAGAACGCGAGCATGAAAACGGCCAACGCCAGTCGCACCGGCGTCGACGTGAGCAACAGACAAAAGCTGTCGACGGCGTTGTGCAACTGGGCCCGCAGTCGTTTGCGAATGTGACTGACGTTCGCCAGTTGGTCGATGGGACGCTGGCTGAGCTGCTTCGACGACATCTCCCAACGGCCGATCAGCACCAGAATTGAGCCGAAGAACACAACCTGCACGGGGTGGTTTTGATTGTATGCTGTCAGATTAGTTATTGCTCCGCTGTCGAGTGAATGACGTTACAATGATGAATACAGCTGTAATACAGCTTGAAACATACTGGTGGTGCGTGTCTGGCGCAAACGACAATGAGTGACTTCAGCATTCAACACAATGGCGACTTGATTTTTACGCTATCAAACTATGAGAAATAACGCATTCTGGCGCCTGACGTTTATTGCATCCTGGCGCGGGCATGAAGCCAATTAGAGAGACCAATGCATGGAGTTACAGAATTTCGCTTCCAGTGAACGAGCAGCGAGCGCCTGGCCCACCTCAAAGACAAAGTCGACGACCATGGCAATGGCGGTCGTCATGCAGAAGACGCGGATGACGGGCGTGTCCGTGGTGGCGCCGATGCTGAACGCAAGGCAGTTCGTCAGCGACGTGATCGTGATCGAAGGTCCGATGTCCTCGAGCACGCGCGACAGTCGTTCGCCGATCGAGCTGCGCACTCCGGCCGGCGACGCCGCGAACCGGTGCCACGCGTGGATCATCAGGAACGCGTCGTCGACGCCTGAATGCGGTGTTGAATGATATGGTGCAGTGTCGCGAACCTGTGCACCGAAATGACGTCATTTTCTCGGTGGATGCTCAACATGGAAAGAAATCAGGCAGCCCAACAACAACATACAGTAAGAACGAGCAGACAATTCAACAATTCGAAAACGAAGGAGTTTCATGCTGATTTTTATGTGTGACCACAATGAAAAAGAGCACTGGAAAAACAAACTCGCAACGAACCAATGGCCAGCACCAAATACGGCACCAACATCAGCAACGGATAGACCTCGAGGCCGAGCCAGCAAATGAAGCCGAACGTGACGCCGCAGGCCAACATCGGACTGCCCAACGCGGCCCACGCCACGACCACGCGCGCCCAACTGAACTCCTCGTGGTAGAGAGCACCGCCGGCCACTGTAATCATGATGAACAGGCACATCGTGGCGAAACCAGCGCCAAAGTATTTCGCCATCGACCAGGCGCCGCGGTACCTAAGAAACCAGTTTTTTGTTTGTGCGAAATGCAGGTGGTAAACGTTTGTCATCAAGTGTCTACGCAGGCCTCGGCGATCAGCCGAACACACAGACAATCGTCTAACGCGCTACCCCCCCCCCCCCCCACTGGGCACGAGGGTGACAAAATTTGACTTTGAATTTGAATGATGCACACCAAAAAAAAAAGAAAATTCAAAATCAACGAACATTTCGTTGACGACCATTCGATCGCCATAGGTCACCAACTCGAGGACATCGTCCTGGTATTCCTTGAAGACGTAGTCGAACAGTGCCAACTGCCATTGCTTCGCGGCCTCATACATTTCTGTGTCGTGCTCGGCTGCGTATCTGCGTTTTGCGCAGATTTTTGTTTTTTGGTAAAACACTGCTTGCAACTTTTCCGTACAAACTTTTTATGCAATCGAACGGGTAAAGCAATAAAGCACAATGAGCACATCCCGTACTACTACAAACGCACCACCAGTTTTCACAAGATTCGACATTTTGCATCTTTTTTAAAGTCGTTTTCGGTTAGCAAACCATTTTTCGGTTTCGGCTTTTTGCAACACCAGACCAGTTTCTTCACAGTTGTTCACCACAATCCAAGAGAGAAACGCAGATTATAAAAACAGAGCGCACTCACAACGGATAGTAGAGCATGACGAGACTGACGTGCGCCAGCCGATTGGCGCTCTCGACTTGCACGGCGGTGGCGTTGCGGCGAACGTCGAACAAATTGGTGGTGATCGGCACGCTGTAGCCGTCGATGATCGAGGTCGGGTAGTCGATCACTGCGCCCGGCAGCTCGTTGTGCAGCGCCAGCTGGACGTTGAAAAACAAAAATCATGATTTTCAGTGCGATGACACACCGATGACGTCCTCTGTAGTCTTTGAAGTCGGTAGAAAAATTAGAAACGCGACTCGAGACGTTTCACACAACGCTTTTACAACTCATATCCAGTGGAATTTAGTGAATACCGTGAATCGTTGCTATAATTTCATGTTGTTTCTCAACTATCTGTTCAACTGGTTGCAATCCACGCTTGCTGTCGGTTGGTTTTTTGTTCCAGTTAGAGCAAGTGAAAACAGCAGAAACAGACCCTCAACTGCGGCGAGTTGTTGAAAACCAGCGTTGTCTCTAATTTCAAGTTTCTAGGTTTTTTGTCAACATGAGATGTTGTCAAAACAACAAAACAACAGATGTCAACATTAGTCATTACAATTTAGTGTTTCTTTGTCACTTGCAATTACCTGATTGGTGGCTGACCAACCAATCAGCTAAGTTGCATATGATAATAATGCCATGTAAAATACAAAGAACAACAATTTGCTCAGTCGAACTGGAACCCACAGCCCACACTGTCGCACTGGTCTGTCTAACTGAACATAGACCTTTCAATCAGTTACATGTTTCAAAAAATATGCTTTATTATTTTTCGCACCTTGAACTTCTGCACAATCCGATCGACCATGCAGGCAGACCGACAAAAGTCCGCGTACCGAAACGTGCGGCCCGCCTCTTTCGTGACATTCAGCGAGTTCGTGACGAAATCGGAGATCTCGGCGATCTTGTCGAAAACACTCGGCCTCAACAGTGAGCCGTTGTCTTTGGCGTGCATCAGAAGGATGGACTTGGTTGGCTCCGAGCCGACCTGACACGATGTACAGTATGACGAGATTGTGGATTGACTGCATCATTCAAAGAGAGATTTGGTGTTGTTCTCCATCTTCTCGAGAAAAAGCAACATCGTTTTTTTTGGCACGGAAACAGTTCGCCATTGTGGCACTCACAAGGTGATGCCCATGTTGGTGCCCCCGCCCATACCTTACTGGTGCTGAATGCAACTTTTTTCACCTTTTAAAACGGTACCATTATGAGCACCAAGATGGACACAAAAATGGTCACCAGAAGGTATGAGCACTAACATGGGCACCAATTGGTCACCATAATGGCAAATTTTTTCCGTGGGATCCTACTGTGTGTGCACTGTGCAGCACTTTGCAAAAACTTAACTGACCTGTCGATAAAAATCCGCGAGCACCCTGTTCTCGAGCCTCGACTCTGCCGCGTACGGTGTGTACCCGTCCTTGATCTCCTTTGACAACTTCAAGAAATACATTCCCGACGTTAGAACGCCGGTGAACAACAGAATTACTAGAGCGTGCTTTACAGGGTGACTAGAAATGTGCGCTCCGAGTCGATGGAACAGTCGACGGAGCACGATCAGGAAGCCGAACTTGCAGTAGTACGCGCACCGGCGGCCGCGTTGTTCCCGTTTATCATCATTTTCCCTGAATGCGCAAGCTGAACTCCTGGAATGTTGTTGTTTTGTCGCCGGCTGATACGGATGCTGTCCGTTCAGAATACAGTTTTCCGTCGCCTTTTCGTCGCCGTCCTCCAAATCGCTGCTGCTCACTTCGCTGCTGGTTGTCTGGAATTCCGCTGCCGATGACACGAGGGGTTTCGCAACGCCGTTCGCGATCATCACTGGTTTTATTTGCTGATTTTTTTGCTGAAAACAGTCAATAATTTTTTGTGTTTTGTTAAATTTGCTGAATTTTGTTGAATTTGTTGGTTTTTTTGCAAAATTTGCCATGAAAAATTTTCAAAACTATGAAAATTAGGTTTTGCTAAACTGCTGATGATTTTTTCAAAAATTGTTGAAATATGATTTTTTGATGAATTTGCTGAATTTCGCTAAAAATGGTAAAAGCAAACACTGGATTGTTTGGGGATTCATTTTTTAAACTGTGTAACTGGGTTAATAATAATTTCCGAGTTGCGTTTTGAGTGAATCAATAGAACTATAAAGGGCTACAGTACACTGATTTGCTGCATCACATGAGCAGCCAATCACCCGATTGCCTGCGTGATTAGCTTATCTGCTCAACTGCAGGATAGAATTAAAAGACAGAGGTCACTTATCAATGGGAACGAAAAAGATAACCGAACTACATACAAGTACATCAACAAGTTGTCTTCGAACAAAAACTACGAGCATCAGATTTTAAGTGGGCATTGAAATAATTGCCGATTAGCAGTTGATTCAACTGATAAATTAAACTTGCGTTGGGAATTTACAGGTACCTAAATGTATCAATAAACTGCCTTTTAATATTGGTAAAGTAAGAGGGAAAGTTCAGGAAAAATTCACAGCATACAATGCAACTTGCAGCACGAGCCGCAAGGCTGCAATGAAAAAAAAACTGAAATTGCTTGTGTAAACAAAAGTGGGAAAATCAGAAATCATTAGAAAATGAGTCAGAGAAAAAACGGAATTTTTCCGAACAGGAGAAGAACATAAAAAGTGGGGCACAAAATGTCTGCGTTACATACATATCGTGATAGTTAAAAACATTTGTCATCGTTTTTTACAAATCATTTAAATTGATCTGAAGAAAAGTATCTGCGAGAAAAGCACAAAAGTTTCTGATCTCGTCAACATACTGCGTCAAATACAACTGCTGCATGGTGATTTGTGAAAAGTTGTAAGCACAAACACGTAAACAAAAACACACCAGAAATTCACATAATCTTGTTTTGTTTACACAGGAACAAAGTGTTTGTTGTATGTTGGGGGTTTTACACCAGAAGTATAGAATTATGGATGCACTATTGTTCAACCATACAACTGAATCCCGCAGAGTGGCTGCATTCAAGTGCCCAGCCCAGTGGCCATGGTTCAATTGCAGCCAATCAGCGCGTTTGTCTAAAAAGTATTTTCATATTACCTTAGCAGTTTCTGCGGCTGATTGATGAATTTATTTCAACAACAGCTGGTGGGTGATATGTGAATGAACATAAAACCGAAACACACCAACAATATTGAATGGAAGATTATATGTTGGCCGCAATTTGTAACACGGGCATTATTTTTCTGCTACCAGAAACTCAGGAAAGAGATAACTGAGGGTAAAATAAAATACAACGAAATCTATTTACAGACATACGGTTCAAATAACCTGAATCTGAAATCTATCCTGTAATCCGTTTACTTTACACACATTCATTACGACCAATTCAATTGTAGAATATCATTTTTGTCGTGGAGGAAAGCTGGAAAAACTGCGTCACGTCTACACGATTCCTTAAATAGTCATCAGTTCAATGTCAAAAAACAATTTGACCAACAACAAATGCGCCAAATTAACTTTTGCAAAGTGTAATTGATTATATGAAAATCAAAAATTCATGAAATGTGCACAAAAAGCCTCGTTGTGGTGAAAACTCGTCAAAATTGCACCAAAATATACCAGATAAACAAAGACCATTGTGAACAAAAAATCAAATTAGCAAATCATACATCATATAGCAGCTGGAATCGCAGAATATTGCGCATAAAAAGGGTTGTTAGTTGACCGCAAGGCATGCATTGGAAAGAAGGAAACTGAAATAATAATCAAATGGTATTTCTCAATCCAAGGGCGATTTTTGTCCGCAAAAACATCCTTTTTGACTTTTACATGTCAACCAAAAGTAGTAATCTTAAAGTCATGTGTTTTGAAAAAAATTGACGAAATGGAAACTCTACATTTGCGTTGCGTGTGCGTTGCCATCTACGCGGTTGCGGTTGTGCTGCGTAAAGAGATACACTATGTTCCTTTAAACCTGTCACTTTTACATGAAAGATCGGGGTCGGGTTAGAAAACAACATATTCCGCCACAAATGGGGCGTTTGTGTTGCCGACCCCCCCCCGATTCCCGGTTCATTCTTCTTCAGTTCAAAGTTTCGCGGGCTCTATAATTTACCAAAAAAGTGACAGGTTTAAGGAAATTTACTGTACATGAAGCAACACTTGTCTCTGAGTACAAAAAGAAGCAGGTAAAAATAAAAAGTTCGAATGACTGCTCAAAGGAAAAAAAAACATCTGTAAAAAAAGTACAAATCGTGGTACCAACAAACGGTGGAGTTAACTTGATAATTTTTTAATATATAAATTTAATATGTCAAAAAATTGAAATGTAGCCAATTAGCCAAGGTGGTGTGAAAGACGTTTTGCTACAAATTACTCCATGGGCAAACTAGGAAGTTATGTGAAGAAACAAAAACAAGACGGAAAACCACGAAAAATGTACATCGAAAAAGCACACTTTTCCAACAAAACACGTGTGAAATGGGAGAAAAAGGCAGCTCAGAATTGAAATCAACAGCACAGACAGCAACATTGCAGCAGCAATAACGAAACCGCAGACATATTCAAAAGTGATGTTTTCTCAAAACCAAAAACCCAGACGCACGTCAACGTGAAAAGTTCAAGAAAATTTTCTATGCACGTGTTTATTTTCAAACTTTTCAGTTGTGTGTTATTAAAAAATAAAGTGTCTTGCACATCGTTTTGACTTTTTGACCTGCATGAGATAGAAAAACGAGCAATATAATGGATAAAACAACTTTTTGGCATTTTAAAAAGAAGAAAATACCGTGAAGGCAGCAAGAAAAAAACTTCATTTTCCAATTTAAAAGAGAATGAGGGTGAGCGGTTGTGTAGCCTGCTGAACCGCATCTTTTAAGAAAAAAACTGGGGTCAATATTTGAAGTTCAGCAAATTAAAATTTAAAAAATGGATTCTGCTATTTCCACACAGTAAAAACACAACAAAAAAAGAAAAAATCAACACCGACAGTTCGTTTTTTTCTATTTCGGTTGTCAACTCAGGTGGCACCAAATGCACCCGTGTTGAGTTTTTTTTTGAATAAACACCACTGCATAGTCTCCAACCACCATTCAGAATAAAAAAAGCAAGTGAAATAACAATATATTGCGCTGAAATTCGTGCTGTCGTGTTCATGTATACTTTCGAAATTTGTCGCGTTACGTTTATATATTGTACAGGGTAGCACTAAAAACCGAAGGCGTTGACGAAGAGCAAATCGTCTGCATTCAAAAACAGATAGAAAGCTAAAGAACTTAGTTTGGCGGTCTTTTGTCGTTCGAACAAAGAGAAACAACGTCTTCAAAAAAAACCAATTTGACAAAAAACCGTATTGTTCCTTTTATCAGTCACACCCTGTACAAGAACAGACAAATCAGGGTGGAGTACAGAAGGTTATGTGCAACGCGTGTTATAGTTGACACGGCACGTCACAATATTCGCGAATAAACACGGGAAATTTTTCATTTTGATTCACTGAAAAGTTGTCGTGGTTTTTGAGAACACACCAACTTAAGGAAACACCTACGGAATGGTCGAGTAAACAGGGCATCTTTTTCAGGATGCAAGGAGCGCGCGAAATTTGAACAAAACAAAAGTCTTTCAGAAAGTCAATTGTGTCACAAATTAATCGTGTTTTTTATTTGATTAATTTGTTTATGTTCGTTGCACACACGTCAGGGAAAATCTACAACTTCTTGTTTGCGATTATATCCCGCCTTGATGGAAATACAAGGACCGACTGCCTAATTTTTTTGGCCATACTGTAATCTTAATCCCATAATATTTTACATTTTTTCAGTGCAATGATTGATCTCATCCTGATGCCGCTAATCAGCGGTGGGGCCGCGAAATGGTCAACAAATTCCCAATCATCAGTTTATTGCATTCTTTAAAAAATGATTGTGTATCAAAATGTCATAGAATATTGATTATTCATGCGTCGTTATATTCCACACAGTTTACATAACACGTGATACCTTTACGTTAACTTTGACAAGATTCTTCATCTTCGGAACGTTTGTACAACAACATGAAACACACTTGCCAGACTCAAAGAAACGTGAAACGTGTGTTTTGATGAATTGATTTTTACAGTTTTAATTTATAAAAAAAATAGAATTTGTGCCAAAATGTGCCGTGGCGCTGGATGTTTAACGGTGAAAATAATACCGAGCATTGAAAAAATCTGGGTGTGCGCTGATTGGCTACGCAACTGGATTTCTTTTTGAAACAGCCCATTCGTTGTTGCAAAAGTTAAAAATAAACTTTTGAAACCCGTTTCAAACCGAACGATGTACATGCAGGTTCGAAAAAAGTGTGAAATGAAAGATGACACCCTAAAAATCTTGGTCACAAAAAAGGCCAAACTGAAGGACCGAAGAAAAAAGTTGCAAAACAGAATTTAGAAACGACAATCGAGGTCCATTGACAGTCGAAAAAAAGTGGTTAGTAAAAACCTCAAGAAAATCGTCGCGTCACTTTTGTTGCCAATGAAACGAATCGGTTGCCAGAAACGGACGAGCGCGTAGAAGAAATACACACTACCGGGCCACAGACACCCACAAATAAAGTCACTTACCACATAAAATCCACCGAAACATCGAAATACAAAAACACCGAACTGAACATTGCTAATCGCCTCGCATCACCAGTATCAGTCCATATCATGCTCATTTTGTGACGGCTGACCATTTTTTATTCTTGCACGATTGGAGACAATTTGTCACAAATTTTAACTACGCTGCTATGTTTTTTGCTTTCGGTGGTTTTTCTGGTCTCGCTCACACAATCACGCCACGCGCGCTTGCTGTTTTCACGGTTGTGTTTTATTTCTTTTTGTTCACGATTTAATGACTTTTTTGTCGTTTACGGGTTTTTTGCACGTTTTCATCCACCGCCTCTGCAGATACACTGGTCGTATATTGACGACCAAAGTGAAACACCAAACCTCATGTCAATCATTTTGTGAATAGAAGAACACACACATGTATGATACAACTTGTGAAACTGTGACACAAAACCTTTTGATTGATTAGTACTTGGAAGGAAGGAATGTTGCGGGCCAAGACTTTCGCTTGCGGGACGGTCGTGCGGGTTTTTATTTAGGCTTTTGCGGGTAGGGTCTGAGGGGCGGGCCTGGCTAAAACAAATCTGTGCAGGTCGGGAGATTTAACCAAACCCGCTTCCCCTATCGGTCATTAACTGTGTTTCTGATTAAAATTACTGGAGACAATAAACGGGATATTTATTTGGTTTTATTTAGCGTGCACAGGGTCACTCAAGGCTTTTTTGAGTTGTCACATCATTGAAACTAGTATCCTTTCCTGCAAACGCATTTGAGTCGCAGAACCGAAAAAAATGATGCCACATGAATCACTGGTCCATCTGCAGCGCACGTGACAGGCACGTCAGTGTGATCTGCTCGATGGTCGCGAATTCGTCAATGATTGCAGAGTCGGCTATTGTGAAATCGATTTGCCTGTCAATGCCGGACGTGCAGCTGTGTAAATGTTTGTTCTCTCGTTATCAAAAGGACACAATTTACCAGCAATTCAAGATAAGAACCTAAAAATGCCACATGAACAAAAAAAACATTGCGAAAATCCGGCCGCCCGCACTTCAGTCGTGCTTCACACGCAGGCTGATCAAACTCCGGCACGGTCACTTTCTCCTCGCCGCACAGGTCGCTCTCTGTGTTCAGGCAGTGTTCGAAATCGTCCAATTCCTGGCTCACAACGATATGGGGTAATTTTACCCAAAAATGTAAGTGTTATTCCAATAGCTAAAAAACTGTTTCGCCAATCGGTTCACAATGCCGTGGACATTTCCGAAAAAATAAACTGTTTTTTGTTCTTTATAAAAGAGAAAAAACCCACTGGTGAATTGAGCGGCGGCCACGCGCTGAAGAACTGGATGAGAAACGTGGAGATTTGGTCGTAAAAAGCACGCGTCAGCACACTCTGCAGTGATGGACAGCTGAAAAGTTAGGGTGAAACTTCGATACACCACAACAGATGTAAAATGCCCTTAAAATGCCCTTTTTAGCCTCATGCTTGGGCTTTGCACGCACCGTTTGCTCTATTCGTGCTGGGAGTGTGCGGCGTGACTGCGTATAACAGGGTGCGTGTGTGCTGACGCTTATCTACTCGTTTCTGATTGGTGGTCGTGGTCGCGTCTGATTGGTTTGTGTTGTTGGGTTCTTATTGTTGAATGGTTTATTCGAATTTGCTCTTTTTCTGAGCTTATTAATCCGGTGTCACGTCACTTACTGCATAAATACCCGTGCCGGGTTTGTGCTCGGTGTCAGTCAGTGTTTTATTTAGTGTGCTTCTTGAGCTACTGACCAATCCTGTATTAACGTCTGACAGTTTTATTGTGGCGGCGCTGTTTTTTTTTTCAATAAAACCCGACTAACTGTAAACTTATTACCGACCGGCAAACGCAATGACACCGCAAACGTAAACGCTCATTTCCAGAGTTACAAAAGTGCAGGACAGGTCGACAGCAAGCAAACGTATCCAATCGTGCAGATCGCCACATCGACGCTGGGGGCCGGGCTCAGAACCATCGTTGGAGTTGGTCCTCAGTGCAAAAACCATCACACCCGGGCACGACATTACGCAGATATGAACTCGTTGAGCCGAACCACTGCTTCTACTCACACGAAGGTCTTTTTGCGAGCTTCCATCAGCAAAAAAGCAAAGGTTCAAACTGCTTGAGATGTGACCGCTTGCCCGTTCAGCTATTCTGACTAACAAATGACAACGAAAGTTTTTTTATTTCTTGCATTCTAGGTCTGATTTCTTTTTTGACGTTTTTTATTGGATCACCCTGCACATCGCTAACACCTACATACGTCGGCACACACGCTTTAGTAAACATTTTACTGCACATTTTGAAATTTTCAGAGATAAAACAAACCACCACTGACACATCGTTGGCCAAATTGACGAACTCAATGTCGACCAGCCACTCAATGAGCACTCGTTCCTGCATTTCGCATTTCAGTATCTCAGCCCAGGTGCGCGCTTTCCTGGGATTGAAATGCTGGACACATCTGAAAATTGTTTTTTTATCGAAGCTGATTTGCGGGTGAATTATTTTGTGCAAAACAAGTGGTCACCGCTCGTGGCCTGATGGTAGTGCGTTAGACTCTTGTCTGTGCGTTCGGGGATCGAGCCCCGCCGAGGGGTGTGTAGGCACTTATGGCAGAGAAAAACTCGATGGGCGCCCTACTTGACGGGTTCTGTACGCTTTTCTGGGTTAGCCCTCGTCAAAAACATCGCCTAAATCACCGTTAATTCTTTTTTGGTCTCCTAAACTATTTATTGGTCTCGACACGATCTTCTCGCATACATATTTTGTAATCAGCATTCAAGATCAATTGAATCGCCAATAATATTGAAGAACAGCGAAAAAGATCGAAAACAGTGAAGCAGTTTGCTTCGTATCGAGGCAATTCAAAATACGTGAAGTGGCCCATATCTTCCTGAGCTACGGTCGCTTGTTGGGTCATTTTGAATTGCCGCATCAAGCACGGAACTGGATATGTCCTTTTGACGCGTCTGAGTCGCAGAACCAAAAGAAAAGACACAACAGCCACTGCAGTTACTGTTGTTTGGCGCATCGCAGCGACCGTGTACGCCACATCTTCATTTCGCGTTTATAGCAAAGACTCAGCGCTTCACAGCTGCATTCCCGTTGCGCGTATGCTAGCAGCGTCAGCAGACTGATGCACATCAACAGCTGAATCTGCTTGTGGCATATTTTGCAAAAAAGGGTAAAAAGAGTGGTTGGTTATCTTTGACCACGAGCGGGTCTAAAAAAAGTTACTCTTGAGTCCTATCAAACAAATTTCGGTAAATTTTTGCGTGTCCGACAATTGCATGCTGTGAACCTACCAATGTTACTTTCACCATTTTCCACTGTTCAGATTACTTGTAAAAAACCACGTTGATGTGCAGAATAAAAGCTTCAAGCTATGCAAAAGAAACCCCAAAATAACCGGCTTCCCAAACTTTCTCAACATTATTTTTTTATTATCAAACGGCTTTCAGTTATCAAACAAAAATACAGTGTCTGAATGGCAAACGTAAATTAGCAAACAAAAGCATTCAAAATATTCAAATTTTTTACAATATATTATGGAAATATGCAAACGAAATCATATCAGATCTCTGAATGGAGATTTTTCTCCGAACTGGAGTACTTTTGGTTAATGTTAGCGCTGCCCCAGGATCACATGAGAAAACGACAATAAATATTGTAAAAATGCTTCGTAAATCTTAAAATCATTGAAAACATCACTGAAAAACGAAAATGTTCTTGAATAACATTTGAAATCGAATTGATTTGTGAGCACAAATGAACACTGAGAAAACTCTGAACTCCTTTGACTGAATGAAGCTGGTGCGATACATAAAAACAAGTAAAAAATCTTTTCAGTGGGAATTTGATATTTTTCAGTGAGGGTTTAATATCTTCAAGTGACATGGTTCACGCAAAAAAATAACATAAAATGACAAACCCGTGCACTTATCAATTACCCAACATTCAGTTCAAATTTCAGAAGCCAAAAACGCCCCATACATCTGCGCTGTTTTCAGTAAGAGAAGACTGTTTTTTGTTCAAAAATTTTTATTTACAGGGCTTGCATCTGCGTGAACACGTGCGCAATCATTTTCTGCGTGTTATGAAGATTAGAATTTGAGCTGCTGATTGGTTGACCAGTTTCTTCAAATTCGGCTATTGGTTCGGTGTTACCGGACAGCAACGGAGACACCGCTTCTTCTGACTAGCCAACAGTTACAACAATCAACAGCAAATTCACAAAGTTCCGTGTTGATTGACACAAATAAACAGAAAAAATCAGAAATTCCTAAAGAACGCCAACTCCTTGTCGGGCGCCGCAGGGAACTCGCCAAAGTCCAACTCCTTGTACGCGTCGTAGTTGCCCGTGTCGCCGTCATGGTACAGAGTTGGAACGATTGGCGGCTGAATGAAAACGAAACGGCCGCTTGTTTTAGCCGTGCAAAAAAGCGTTTTTGTCTTCAGCAACTGAACACAGCAACGACGAACGGTGGCAGGAATCAAAGACTCGGTTTCCCAGTAACCCTGCTACCAGCGCAGGCCATGCCAACAATACCGGAATTCAGAAATTTCGCAATTTTTGAAGATGACTTTGTCGTTGTGAGTGCGAAATCTATGTTCATGAACCAGACTTTCGAGAAAAAAATGACAGTAGTTTTTACAGGTTTTACCGGAATCAGGCACTGATACACGGCCAGCCAATCAACGCCCTTGAACCACTTGTGGCGTTTCACGGGCGCGGCGTCGTCCTGCAAAGGAGAGCACAGCGCTGAGTGGTCCGTTTTTTCAATTTTCAAAAAAATTGTTAGAATTTTAAAACTATTTTTTTAAATGTTTTTCTGAACCTTACTGCCGCCGAGTCGCGCAGATGGGTCCTTCTGGAGGAACTTTCGCACGATGTCCCTGGAAATAAAACATGCGTTTCTTTCTGAGATTATCACTTCATGTACATTGTATGTTGCCGTTCATGTATGTCACCGTGACAATGACATTTGGTTGACCAATTACATGTAGCATAGTCAGTTCAAAATACAGCCAATCAGCTGAGAGAAGACACACAAACTTGGCAGCAGGATGGAACGTTTTCGGGAAGCGCGGTTTCGCCTCCAATATTCGCTCGTACGTGTCACGGGCGTCGTCGCCACGAAACGGTGGGTAACTGAGAAAAAACGGTGGATAAATGCCGAATACAACAAAAACGCAAGCACCGTAACCTACACGCGCGAATAGAAAATGGTATAATTGGTGAAACGCAAAAACAATAGAAAATATAATGGGAAAAAAGTCACGCTTTAATAAAGTGTCCCGCGGCGTGTCTGTCCTCTTGCCCCGGAAATTTTTTTTTTTTGAAAAACAAACATTTTTTTCGGTCTCTGCGCGGGACAGGACACGGACACGGACACGAGGCGGGACATGTTCTCTTGGGCGTGGTGGGCAGAGTCACACACCCAGCCATCATCTCAAACACGAGCACGCCGAGGCCCCACCAGTCGACCGATTTATCGTGTCCACGTTGCTCTACAATTTCCGGCGCCAAATACTCGGGCGTGCCGCAGACGGTGAACGTGCTGGAAAGTGGGTGAAAAACATATGCGAATTTTTGGACACCAACCCCAAAAGCAGCGAAACCAGAAACTTACGACTAATATATAAGCCAGAGCAGAACAGAAAAAGACACGGGACCAAATTTAGAACTACATATAATTCAAAACTACACATATGTTTCTTTAAACCTGTCACTTCTATCGCAGAGTTTGCGAAATCAGGAAGAATAGTGAATTCGATGGCAATACTACTTAACATCAGCCACAAATGGTTTGCACTTGATTATAACCAAATGCCACATATATTCGCTCCTCAAACGTTATTTTCTGCGAAAAAGTGACAGGTTTAAAGCAACACACGCTTCACCAATGCACCCACAAAGACAACCTCGCCACACCACCGACCGTCTGTCGTCGACAATCTTCGCGAAGCCGAAATCGATCAGTTTCATGTGGCCGGTGCGACTGAGCAGCAGATTCTCCGGCTTCATGTCGCGATAGACGACGTTCATGCGATGCAGGTACTCGAGCGCGGAGACGAGCTCGCAGGTGTAGAAGTTGGCGGTGTTGTTGCTGAAGCGATGCATCGCGCGCAGGTACGAGAACAGCTCGCCGCCGGGCACATACTCGAACAGCAGGTACAGGCATTTGCGGTCGTGCCACGTCCACGCGCTGCAACTTTTCTTGGATCTGCCGCACTGTTGGGACTTGGCATGCATGATTTGAGATTGAATCATGACACGCCCCACCCGCGTTTTGTACCAATTCTTGGGCCAAGTGCTCTCGCCAGCTGACATCGGATACCGCATCAAATTGTTTTGCCATGTTATTCGGACATCCACACAGCTCTGCGATATATCAGTTTGAAACGAACGAACGAACAAGCGGTGATTTTCGGCCATGTTTTTACTCAGGGCTAATCCAAAAAAGCGTACAGAACGCCGTCGAGTAGGGCGCCCATCGAGTTTCCTCTGTCATTAAGTGCCGATTATACACCCCTCGACGAGGCTCGATCCCCCGAGCAAGAGTCTAACGCGCTACCACCAGGCCTCCAGGGTGATTTTCCTGTGGAGCGTTGAAAGTTTCACATCAACCAGACCAGTCCCAGTCGTGCATCGAGTGGAAGCGCAAATTTCGTTCACGGCTCGTGCTGCGGTCTGCGGGACAGGCCAGCAGGACACGACAGCATCGCATAAAGCTGATTGAGATGCTTCTCAGACCACTATGGACTATAAGTACATTTCGTTTCTCAGGGCTACATTTAGTAGCTCCTGAAATGTCGCTTTACCCCAAAGAAGCTCGCTCACAGGCTGACGATGAACGGATGGCTGATCTGCTCGAGGATGCGCTTCTCGTTGTGCACATGGTCGACCTGTTTCTTGTGCACCACGTGCCGGATGCTCTCGACCTTGAGCGCGTAGTACTGCTGCGTGCGCCGGTGCACCACCAGAATCACGCGACCGAACGTGCCGGCGCCTATGGGTGAAGGAGTTTTTTTTTTAAGTTTCCAATGTTTTTCTTTTTTGTTTTCTGTTGTTCGATACTGATACCCATGACAGATTTCATTTTACAAGCTCCAAGAAGAATTGGTAACCCTTTGCGTGATGCCACGCTATGCTGCCTCGCGCCTGGGGTTTGAAATTTTGAACAGCTCAGTCGTTTTTAATTCTGTTTTCTTTAAAAAATGTTCACTCTGTTTTCTCAGTATTTGTTTTCAAACATGGGATAATTTGAGAACTCTCGTGATACAGCAATTGTCAGTCATAAATTTTATAATCTCAAAAATTGCCTAAACGACAGACCATTGTTCAATTTAACAGCGCACTGATCAACTTTTTCGACCGGTCTTTTTGACTTTCAACGGTGAAATTTATAGGCTCAGCGCGCCGACAATTTACCAGCACGTTTTTCACAAAGTCGGTGTGAAGCGGCTTTGAAATCGGTCCGAAAGTGAATGAATGACACAGATGTAATCATAAACGTTCAAAAAACTCGCCAAAAGACTTCTGCCATAAGCAGGTCACGCTGGAAAAATGTCCGAACTTGTGTCCTACGCCAAAATTTTTTTTATTTCAACTCATTTCGACAGAACAAGACACGGCTCGGGACACGTCATCGGACATATGAGTTCGGAGATTTTTTAGGTGATGAATGCATTATCTCTGCACATGTGCCTGTGTGTTTGCGGTTGTTTGTGACTGTGGGTGCAAAGGTGATTCGAGAATACATCCCCGTTCTAAGGACCAGAAGAGTTTCCACCGTGTGCGCCCAACTGCAGCACCAGGTTTGCTGAGCTAGGCACTTTGCTGAAGCGCGGTCTGTTGTTGTGATGGATTTTCTCAGGCTGGATCGTACAGTTGCTTTCTTTTGATTTGCTTCCAAAGAAAATTGTGGATCGGAAAAGCGAAATAAAACGGAAACCGAAACGGAGAATCTTTAATCGAACCGAATAAAACCACAAAAGAAGACGAGTTCCATTCTAAAAAGCGTATATTGCACGAACCAATGGTGCAGACGCGCTCAAACTGCGCGAGTGAGCGCGCGAACTCGCCGGCGCTGGTGTGTGCCCGCCGTCGGCAGCGCACCACGACCGCACTGTCCGAAACGGCAGAATTCTTCTCGTCTTCATCGGTGCCGTCGAACTTTGGCGGCTGTTGCCCGCCGTTGCTTGACGACGCACCGCCGCAGCAGGCGCTCAGTTCGCACGTGCACTGCAACACGCGTACAGGGTGTTTCGTTCAACCTGTCACTGTGTGTGCTTTTTTTCGCAACATACAGAGCTCGCGCAGCTTTAAATTACAGTAAGAACAACGAATGTATCGGGCTTGGTTGAAATCGAAATCGACTCATTTGTGGCCATATATGTTTTTTTATGTATAATGCCATATAAATTTTCTTGCAACTCCCCCGATTCCGTTCGTTGTTCTCCACGCGAGCTCGGTAATCTGCTAAAAAAAGATGACAGGTTTAAAGAAACACACTCTACGTGATATATGATGGCGTTCTTGGATTGACCGATTCTGACTAATAGACTTTACAATAAACATTTTTTTGCTGGAATTGAGTCCGCTGCTAAACGAACAGACAGTACATTACTGAGAAACCCGTCACCACTGAACAGAGGTGGAACCAATTTGACGGGTCTTCAGCTTTGGTAGTTTGGGTATGTTTTTTCAGCGGTTTTTTTCACGCGAAAACTTTCACATGATCTTGAGTCAGCAAGATAACAGAATAATTTAGTTTCATTTGTTCATCCTTGTTGAATGTCCGTGAAAGAACTGAAACAGTCTTCGTGTCAAAATAGGGTTTCTGGTATTTTGATCAAAAAGAACACTGGAACTGCAGTTTGCAGAAATTTTATTAAAAACGTGAAAATGGTTGGTATACATACCGGTGGTTGTGGGGATGTTGGGGGTGGCACGGATTTCGATTCCTTCGCAAACAACCGTCCTTTCAGGCGCATCAGCGTAGCGGCGGCCATGAACTTTGTTCAATTTTGATTCAAGTATGAAGCAAAAGTTCAGTTGTACTGGCCTTATACTTTGTTCACTCGTTTAAATTCGAACTCTGCAAATTGCAACAGTTTGCAAATGGACTGTTTTAGTTGCACACGGCTTTTGTTTAGAAACGTGTGAGTCAATTTTAGGCGGCGAAAATGGCAACATAGCAGAACGCGCACATTCGTAAATCGAATTTGCAATTTAGCGCGCGCCATACGCAACCGATAAAAGTTTGCCAATTTTGGGAGATACAGAGAGGACAGAAAACAGAGCGAAAGCGAACGACAAGCGATTTGATGCTGGGATCTGGCGTGGAAGCTCGACACGCTTATAGGGATGGGCTAATTGTGTGCTCTGCTTCAGCTTTTCAGCAACCATCTGAGACAAACACAGCTTTTTTGCTGCTTCTGAAAAAAATAAATGATTGCTTGTATTGACGTGCGGCCACTTAAATAAACGTGCAAATTTTGAAGTGCAGAATGCATGTTCAATTTGATGACTTCTAAATGAGCTCCGACGCCAATCCCAGTTTGTACAAAAGATCAATTACACTCGGGGGAGTGAGCTAAGCTATTTTTTTGAAACTGCATTGAAAGTGGAACAGCTATGCTGAAAATGTAACATGACAACGTGACGGAGCTGGTGCTCTAAAGCGTCGCAATGCTAAACGGTTGTCGCTAAAAGTCTGGGAAACAGGTCATTTGAAAACGCCATTTACTCTGATACAGCTGTTACGGCGAATAATGGAACCAAATTCGTCCGTAGCATGATCGTATTCATAATTCTGCCTAAATTGCGACATTTTCAAAGAGAGAAAAGAAAAGGAAATGAATTGGTCTCTTTGCTTTTTTGGCATAAAACCAGAGGCTTTGAATCTGCCGGTGATAAAATGGCAACTTGGTATGCAATACTTCAAATAACATTGCATAAACTGCAATTTGTTATCAAAATATACTAATTTTAACTAATGATGGGTGATTGCTTTTTAATAGGTAGGGTCACATTACCGCAATTTTTCTAGCTTGTCGCTGCCTCAGCGCGTGTTGAAACTCCACTAACTTCTTGCATGAATTTTCAATGTGAAAAATTGCAGAATTATACAACTTCTGCAATTCATAACTCATTCAGGAAACAATTTGAAAAATATTCTACAATTCCATAAATTCAGAATTCAGACAATCGTTCAACAGACGTGAAAATCAAACACAGAAAAATTTTGACCTCTCGTTACACTAAAAAGGATTGTTAAACAAATACAAATTTGTAGTGTTTTTTTGTCGAGCAACTTTTCTCAGCGAATGCAAAACAAATCAGTATGACAAAAGCGAAAAACAAAAGAGGAAAAATCCAGAGAAAAACAATGCATGGAGAGCTACAAAAAAACAACCATATCATAAATCCTAAATCATAGCATACAATGCAGTTGAATTCTGAATTATAGACAATCAGCTAATTGGTTGGTGATCACGTTCTCATCAGCATTCTTTCTGTATGCATGGGAGGCGGAGTCTGTTCTACACGGCAAGCATGCATCACGTGATCACCAACCTAGCAGCAAATTACACAAAATTTAGAGTTCGAGACTGTAATCACCCCAAAAAAAACTGTGATCATTTATCCTGACTCCTATAGAGAATAACAAAAACCACTCTGAAGAAAAAAAAGAAGCCATCACATGACAAAAAGGCAAACGGAATCAAAGAATACGAGAAACGAGCTATGTACGTATATTCAAACATAAAAAGAGAGAATAAAACGATAATAAAGGGAGAGCACGCACCAGCAGACCAGCTGGACAAGCAATGATATAGCGCACAGCCATGTGGAGTGTTACAGGGTGCTCCGAACGTGGGATACAAAATGCTTGGTTTGTTTATCCCTTCTGTGAAAAGTCTGAGTAGTTTTTACCGCATACACTATAGTAACTGGCAACATAAACACTTGCACAAGCAACGTTTTATGTATTGTTTCGTAGTTAGATATGAAAGTGCGCCTTATCAAAAATGCATGATGGAACCAAAAAAATACATGATGCAACATAAGCCGGCACACGACTTGAAATGGTGAGAAAAAATGCCGTAAAATTACTTATTGCCCTAGAGGGTGAGAAATCCCAAGTTTCCGCAAAGAAATGTTTTTTTTTGTTTTCCATGTGAGATGTGCAATGATAGTTAATGTCTTGTTCAAAAACAACGCGCTGATTGGCTGGATCACGCGTTTTAATTTGCGTCACATGAACCCAAAAACTACATACCGTGCACTGTGGTGTGCCTCCAAATCAGTTGTTTGCATTCAATCCCGGAAAACAGTTTACGGTACCTTATAGAGGAAAATAAATAAGTTTCAGAGAGCGCAAGAACTTGCATAGCGAAGCGAACAGGATAATGGCCTGACGGGCAAAAAAACGTGCCGCTAAAATTGAGATGACATCAAGGGAGGGGTCAACCGCAAATTTATTACTTTTTCCCGGAAAGCTAAATGGGTCAGTCAAGGAACAAAAGAGCTGCACGTACACACTGCAACGTTGAATTTATTTATACCCAAGCTGCTAGTTCTGAAGAAAAATAAGAGACGAAAGTGCGCGCAAGCGTTTTGCTTTTTCCTGACGTCGGTTATCTAAAATTGATATTAATTGATATTAATCTAAAACAATACACTTCATGGTCAAAATTCAATTCAGGGTGGCACAGTTCATCCATCTCCGGTTCCATCCATTGGATCTAAATTCAGCCACTTTCACGCAAATTTTACACCATCATGTCATATGTCTCATGTGGATTCTCAATCAGCAGGAAAAAGCCGGAAATGAAATGCAGATTTTTTGCAATCAAAAAAAGTCGGATTTTTCCTCTTTGTTGAGATATTGAGTAAACAAACGATGAAGAGAGTGAAAACGCGTATAAAATTACAATTGTTTTACGAGAGAGAGTGTACTGTTGTAATGCAAATAGATTGATGGATTTAAATTTCACACCTGGCTCACTGATTGGTTGAATACAAATGGGGCGGAAACAATCAGCGCCGCAGAAGCGATGTTGAAATTTCCATCCTTCAGGCTTTTTTGTTGTCAAAGTCCGAATGCTTATTTTTGCAGAAAAACAGACCTGTCGAGCGAGGCTTTTTTTTTATTCTGAGACAGTTTTGTATTTCGCTCCGAGAAGACGCGCAGCAAGCGCATTAGAAGCAATCGGTTTGCTGATGTTTTTTTTGTGGGGGGGACACCGGACACGGTAACAAGAATAAGTAATGCGAAACTGCGAATTTATCTTACGGTTTGCACACAAGGAAAGAACTGTCGCTTCCTAGAAGTTGCGTGGAGCTGCGCTTTAGGTCACCGAAAAAAACGACGATCTTAAAAGTTTTGATTGTCTTTCTATTTTGGTTTGTACTTGGTGAGGTGACCAAAAATGTCTAAGGATGC
Organism: Theristus sp. LFF4_11; assembly: GCA_030248135.1. Taxonomy (NCBI): domain Eukaryota; kingdom Metazoa; phylum Nematoda; class Chromadorea; order Monhysterida; family Xyalidae; genus Theristus; species Theristus sp. LFF4_11. The sequence goes on along the minus strand of JASANC010001517.1, from coordinate 3,136 downwards.
AGAAAATTGATATTTTCCATGGGTTGATTGAGAAACCGGCTTTTGCTACGGTATGTTTCTTTAAAACTGTCATCTTTTTCAGCAGAATTCAGAGCCTATGAAAAAAGAAGGAACGGGATCGGATTGGAACAAAAATAATTCTGCTACAAACAGGGTTTTTTAACTTAGTCAATCGCTATAGATATTCATTCTTCTTTAATTCAAAGTTTCGCGTGCTCTGTATTTTGCGAAAGAATCTGACAGGCTTGAAGAAACAAAGTGTACTTCAGGCCATACTGTGAAAAAAAAATTGTTGGCCTGCAAAAGCTCATATTGATGAGCGTTTGCTAACGTAAAGTAAAACGATTTTGAAAAAAAAACAGCCAACTTTGAATAAAGCAAGTCCTGTGCGGCCTTGACGCGTCTCTCACAAGGATGAGAAAATTTTTTCCATGCCGAAACAAACACGAAAACTGCCGAAATCAAGAGACGGCACGTGTTTTACTTTTTGCGCCTGTTTGATCGCGTGTAATGGGGGAGTGTTTATTCTTCGATGATGTTTTACTGTGTTTAAAAATTTTAAAACTACATCAAACGTGGCCTGCTGGAAAGCTGTGATCAGATCATCGTTGTCAGCGTAACAAGACGAATATTTTTTCGAACATGAAGGTCTCTTTATAGTCTCGTGCAGTCTACGTACGCAAATGAATCAGCGCACTTTGAAATTTTGTGGCCATTTAATTGAATAAATTTACATTATTTTTGTCAAAATGACAAATGCACAACTATATTTAGCTTTGTTTAGTGCCTGCTTGCTGATTGGTAGCTTCATATTGAGGTGGCCAGTCAGTACCACCGAACGTTCAAAGTGGCTGGTTGTGGTCGGTAACAAAATGCGCGCTTCGAAATTTCTATATTAGTGAAACCAGTAATGTTCAACCACTTCCATGAGTAATCTATCAATAAACAAACAACAGAACCGCTGAAATAATGCAAATTACTTCAAAAGTAGACATGCAAATGACATGGGTTCGTTCATTAGTAAGCGTTCGAAAATGGAAGATAGAACGAAAACGAAATTAACAGAGTAACTGGCGCGTTTCATTATAAATTCGCTTTTAAACAGAATGCAAATGTTTCAACCTAATTTACACACAAACCTTTACAAGAGATCTGTACTTATAAAAAAGATGCAGTTTGAAAAAGAAGTGTTTATGGCATTTTGCAATGATAGTGCAACGAGAACAATTTTTTTCGATTTGGACCTGATTTGGGCTAATTATGGACCGCAATAATCAAAACTAACATGAGTTTCATTGAAGAGCTGTTTTCATGTCAGCTACAGTATTTCAATCATACCATACTTACCTAGTTTCAGCCGATTTGGTTATCATATGATTTGAAAACCATCCAAATGGCTACTGTGACAATGACGACATCGTTCTGGCTTTTGAAAAACTGATTCGTTTCACCATCACGATCTGTAGTTCAATCAGCGAACTAGACTTTTCAAGGTTTTGAATATTATTGGAGCTAATATTCAAAAACCAAACTCACAAGACCGACACAACAACATTTTTAATGGGGCGGGGGTGTTAGAAGTTTGTAGTTTTGTGAGATTTGCATTTTTTTCGTTTCTCTACAATCGGCCCGCACATTTTAAACGAGGCCAATTACGCTGGCTTGATGCTTTTATTCAAACTGCGAAGCAAACGTAGTACGACAAAAGCCCAATAAATCGCAAAGTGCCATTGGTAACAAAAACATAAAACTGAAGACTCTAGATGTAGTTTTGCCTTTTCTCACTTCCGTGTTGAAAGTCCGCCCCTCACTGATGAAATAAAAAATGTTTTTTTTTCAGATTGCTTGTTGATGCGAAATTGCTTTTTAGCGCGGGCCTTAATCAAAAAATATTTTAATTGCAAAGGACAGAGACCGCGTTTCATGAACAAAACACACCAGACAACAAACAACAAAACGTTCTGTACGCTTCTCTGGGTTAGCCCTGGCTAAAAACATCGCCTAAAAATCTCAAAAACTCAACAACAACAACAACAACAACAAGACCCGTTTTATAAATTGTGTGAGTTGAGTTTTTAGCTTGTTTTGTCTTTTTGGGAGTTCAACGACTCAATGCGTTTCCGGAATCCGGGTATCTACAGAAAGAAAATCAGTTTCATGTTTGATGTACCGAATTCAACGTCATCTGAGTTCACGGACGCATTTCAAGCAGGATCCATGGTCACTGCATCGATTTTGAATTGCCGTGGTGAGCATAAAACTGATTTCTTGTCGATGCGTGCATTGCGTCGCAGAACCAGAAAAAAATATAAATTCAATGCAGTTAAAATTTAAAAAGATCGGTTCCTGACGTGCACACTGCACACTTTCGTGTTTACGGCGTTTAAAAACATCACTTCTGTTGTTGTGAGAAAAAGACAAAATAGTCCATATACGAGCTATAGCTGAATGAAGTCTCGTCTTCAAAGATATATGAGTATCACAGTTAAAATTAAAAAAGTAAATGGTGGAAAATTGCCGACATTTCTCAAAAAGCCATCGGAAAAGCGGCGTCATTTATAAATTCATTCTTCGTATGAAAAATAGCGAAAAGCACCGCGCGCGTATACCGACCACCAAAATCGTCAGCGCTCATGAGGAATATGACGAAGTGGGTGGGTGGGTGGGATGACAGCGGAACTGAACAGAGACGATTTTTTTTATTTTCGAATATACATTGTATAAACAAGAATAATCGAAAAAATAAGTGTTCTGTTGCGTGAAATGTCAGCAAGAATACAGTGTACATGTACGTGCATTTACTCGTTTGAGAAGCGCATAGCCACGGACGCCAAATATGCACTGAACTGAACGTGTATGTGTGTAACAGCAAGATCATTCAAAACATTTTTAGCCGAAGCCCACGGACGGGCGTCAAAAATTCTCGCTGGTCCGTGACAGTTTTCGCAAATAAAAAATGCTCTTTCACTCATTTATTTCAACCACTGTGACATTACGTACCCGCATAACAAGTGTATGCTGCTTCAATATGCTGCTTTAAAAGTCGAGCTGCACATAAAAACTGGAAGCAAAAAAATTGCTGCAAAACCAATACTTCATCATATCTCAGTTATGCCTCTATCTAGCCTAAACGTTA
>JASANC010001516.1:0-83475 GCA_030248135.1 Theristus sp. LFF4_11 | reverse complement strand
GATCGCAAACGAGCCGTCATCGTATTTCACTTCCTGTGGTCCCTTTTTGTCGATGTCGCTCTGTATGTTAAAAAAATCAGGTGTGGTGACCCAATTGAGACACAACGCGTCGAAAGTCAAAAACTGATATTCGTCATACGATACGGCCGACGGATGATGCTGGAAAGCTGTATTTGACAAATCGGACATAGCTGCGTCCATGCTGTGGTTCCTTGGGCACCAGCCGCACACAGGTGCGTCGGTTGAATTCATCAATGACAGACTGTAGCGTGGCAGCTTGGCCGTCCAAAAGCATGCTGTCTGGGTCTGTATTCAAAAAAAAATTGAAAAAGACTCCACTTTCGTGCTACCGTTGCCTGATTGGCTGCATTTGACATGGACAGAAATTATATATTTTAAAAAAATCAGTGTGATATGCATGTGTGTAGCGTGTTTGTCTCACCTTCGGTCTCGATCACATATGGTACAACACCCTTTGGCCACAGTTGCGAAATATTGCGAACTGCGAGGCCCAACTTTAGGAATGACCTCTGCTTGTTCTACGTCGTCGTCAATGACCAAGTTAAGACGTATCAGAATGTCCTTGTTCAGACCAATTATGTCTCCTGCATATTAGCAGCAAATAGTTCATTCAGTTCATGCTAAAAAATACCGAGATATAAAAATGTGTAAAATGAAATCTGGAGCGTTTCTATGTGTAAAGTGATGTGTAAATGTGTAAAGTGACCTGGAAAACGTCACCAATGTTGCAACTGAAGTTTAAAGTTACAAAACCACGAATAAGTTCGGATATGATGCTTGAAAAACTGAATATTACCTTCAAACAAATCATCTTTGGTCAACGCTCTTTTTTGCCGTCCGCCGTGCTGAAAACATGTTCATGTGTTGTAAATTCAACATGCAACTTTAGCATCACCATCACCTTTACCATTTCGTTTTCACATTTTCTTTACCGAAAGTTTTACCGAACGTCTAAAATGAGTATGTGACCCTTTCTGAGACCAGACCAGAACCTGCGTTTTGTCTATTTTTGAGTCTACGCTGATTGGCCAAGAGCTTACTATTGTGCTCCATCCATACGCTCCATTTCAATAAAAATCTTCTCTCGGCGAAGAAAAACGGCAAAAGTAAAGGTATCCGAACTTACCGGCAGAGCTATCGCACCAAGCAGAAACGTCACGAAAACACCAAGTGAAAAATTCATTTTTTCTTCATTAGTTCTTGTTTAATTTGTGCGAAAAAACAAAGTTGCAATGATCAACAGTTTTTGAAAACCGCAAACTCTTGCCAAAATACCGTGTGTTTGTTTATATTCAAATTTGTTACAAAAATAAAAAATAAGTTTGTTTATATTCAGCAATTTTATAACAAAATGTTCAGTTCTCTTCTCATTACAACAAAATCACGCATCAGTTGCACATGAAAAAAAACACACGTGCACACCCAAAGTCGTCGATTTCACACATTCACTGCTGCGCATGTGCATGGTGCGGTTTCTGAACGAAAGCAAGACGTTCTGGTCAAACAGTCAATCACATTGCAACTGAAGTCATTATGAAAAGGAAACTTGAACACATTAGCTGAACGAATAAAAATAAAAGGTTTCTGGTTTTACCAATAAACACGTCACCAAAAATATCGTCTTTGGGGTTTTCTATTCACAAGTCTAACCGTGTGCGCCGTTTTTAAAAATTGTGCCTGTTGTTGCTGCTGGCTGGTAATTAGTTTTGTGTGTGTGTGTGTGTGTGTGTGTGTGTGTGTGTGTGTGTGTGTGTGTGTGTGTGTGTGTGTGTGTGTGTGTGTGTGTGTGTGTGTGTGTGTGTGTGTGTGTGTGTGTGTGTGTGTGTGTGTGTGTGTGTGTGTGTGTGTGTGTGTGTGTGTGTGTGTGTGTGTGTGCTCAAGCTAGTTTCCGCCATTGCAGCTACATGTACTTGCGGCATGTCCATGTCTGTGCGTGCGCGGTGCGTTCATTTATTGATTGCTTCAGCGAAGCCAACAACAACACAGAGTGTGCCTCATGGAGCAGATAATGGAGCATAGAGAGAGAGAGAGACTACTGAGTTTTTGTCGCCGCACATTGCTGCTGCCGCTTGTGACGGAACAAGCGCTGCGTGCTTCAGTGGAATACGTGTGCTGCACAGCAAAGCGCTTGCATGTTCACAGCGTACACGCGTTTGCGCACACATTATAAACTCTCGTATTGCTGCGAATGTCCGTGCGCAAGCAGCCCCCTGGTCAGTGCATGTGTGTGTGTGCTTTGATGCACATGAGCCACGATGACGCATGGCTGCAAGCAGAGCTGTGCGCTGCGAGACACTGGTGCGCTGCTTTTGTATGCCTATAGCGACAACAACCGCACATACAAAACAGCAGCGGCCTCGGGCTCGTTCGTTCGTTTCGATCTGTCTTATTGCGAACACAGACACACACACACATTCGTCTGCGGCGTGTGTCACGAACGTGCATCTGTGCAGTGTGCATGTATTTTGTTACGCCCAACGTGCGCGGCTGTATGTAAGCTTCGGCCGGCCCATATCGCATGTACACCCATGCCAGAGCACGGCGCTCGTTGCGCGCATGTATTGCGTATACACACTGGCTGCATCGTGCGTCTAGTGCCACCCTTGCAGCATGCAATACACCAGAGCATCCTCCTCTCGCTCTCTCCTGTTCCGCGGGCGCGCTCAGCTTCTTTTACTTCAAGTACCGTAAATACACAAAACGTCTCTCCGATGCAGTGTTGTTTTTGTTTTTACCATTGTTGTATGCGCCACACACGTGTACAGCAGCGTATTGTCAGAGGTGCCCATTTTCGCGGCGTAGTGGCATAAAATGCGTGTGTGTGTGTTTGTGCTTCATGCTTCGCGAGACACAACACACCGCTTTGCTCCGGCAACTTTCTCAGTGTCTGCTTGTCCTGCACGACCACTTGTTTCGATGCGCCCACCAACGGCGAAGACCGAGTAGCGCGTAAACGTTGAGATTTTTAAAGAGAGCTGGATCTCCATAGAGAAAGAGAGAATTGAAAATTTCACGGGCTTTCGTCGTCATGGACGTGCAATGAGAACGGCAGTGTCATGTAATCATGGCGAGTTGCACATCACGGCGCTGTTTGGCTCGATAACGAAGTGTCATGCGTGCAATGTCCGTCGCATTCACTCGTATTCGCTATAAGTTCCATCACAAGTTCCATTCCAAGTTTCTTTTCCTATTGCAAGCCTCTCCGAGTGAACGAACGTGGTGCGCGTTGTGACAACGGACGCTGTTGACCATGAGGCTCTTTTTTTCACTGCTTGTGCCTCATAGAAAGGCTCGATTGCGCTAAAAGCAATGTCAGAGCTTTCTCACTCGCGTCTGAAGCGCATTGCACCGGCCGGCTGCTTCCGTTGTCATTTACTTGCAGCGCTTCCTTTTATTTCTGTTTTTCTGCCAGTGTTCTTTCTCGTCGTGAATGCGCGGCACCAAGCTCCTCTTCTATAGCAGCATCAATCAACTTTGTCCATGGTCGCACACTTCTTGCTCCCTGGACTCTCTCTGCTCCTTTCCTTTTGCGCTTTCTTGACTTTGGGGCGTTGTCTTGCATTGTCCTCGGATTGCACATTTTGGCGTTTTGAGAAACGACGTTTTTTTCGCACACCATACTCCCTGTGTATCATATTGATCTCGCGATTCTTCTGCGTTTTACATAGATCGACCACATTGGATACTGGGGTTTGAAACTTTGTTTTTGTGTCTCTCCTCTCGACTGAAGTTCCCGTTTGCTTGTGTCGTGACTCCGGCCGGAGACATAAGCAACGCGGCACAATGGTCGTGGTGGCTATGCTCATGCGCAAAATGCACATCTCCGCGCATATTTCACTTTGGATAGTCTTGATCTTGCATGCGGAGTAGAATTTATAGTGCTTTTTTGGACGTCTTGACTGTAACTGCGTGGCACCAAGCGAAGCAACTAATGAAGGCACAATGGTCAACAAAAAGTTTTCAAGATTTTTAAACAACTTTGTGCTTTCACGGTAGTTTTTTTCAGTTTCAGAGTTTAAACTACATACACTATCGTCACGCAAATGCTCTCTATTAGCGGATGATTGCTTTGTAGCAGCGATACAATTGTACGTGTCCTTGTCAAGCAAAACAGCACTCAATGCTCGCATTGTGATCACAATCCGTCGGCAGATGTTGCGCTGACCAATCCGACGAAAGAAACCGGCGTCTCATCACGGCGAGGCCGCGCGTTGTTCGAGGCGCCGTCGTTTCAATCCGCCATTATTAATGTTCGATGCGCTGAAGGACGTCATCTGCGACATCAATCGATTGATCGACAAACCGGGGGGATTGTGTATTGCATGCTGCAAGGGTGGCACTAGACGCACGATGCAGCCAGTGTGTATACGCAATACATGCGCGCAACGAGCGCCGTGCTCTGGCGGGTGTACATGCGATATGGGCCGGCCGAAGCTTACACACATCCGCGCACGTTGGGCGTAACAAAATACATGCACACAGCACAGATGCACGTTCGTGACACACGCCGCAGACGCATGTGTGTGTGTGTCTGTGTTCGCAATAAGATAGATCGAAACGAACGAACGAGCCCGAGGCCGCTGCTGTTTTGTATGTGCGGTTGTTGTCGCTATAGGCATACAAAAGCAGCGCACCAGTGTCTCGCAGCGCACAGCTCTGCTTGCAGCCATGCGTCATCGTGGCTCATGTGCATCAAAGCACACACACACATGCACTGACCAGGGGGCTGCTTGCGCACGGACATTCGCAGCAATACGAGAGTTTATAATGTGTGCGCAAACGCGTGTACGCTGTGAACATGCAAGCGCTTTGCTGTGCAGCACACGTATTCCACTGAAGCACGCAGCGCTTGTTCCGTCACAAGCGGCAGCAGCAATGTGCGGCGACAAAAACTCAGTAGTCTCTCTCTCTATGCTCCATTATCTGCTCCATGAGGCACACTCTATGTTGTTGTTGTTGGCTTCGCTGAAGCAATCAATAAATGAACGCACCGAGCACGCACAGACATGGACATGCCGCAAGTACATGTAGCTGCAATGGCGGAAACTAGCTTGTACACACACACACACACACACACACACACACACACGCACGCACACACACACACACACACACACACACACACACACACGCACACACACACACGCGCGCACACACACACACACACACACACACACACACACACACACACACACACACAAACACACACAACACACATGCAATATGTGCCACATGCACTTGAGCGCACACCGCCACCATCAACTTTGCTACTGCACTGCATCGGCCGTCGGGGGGAGGGGGGTTCAGCGAAACGCATGGGAACTTTGAACGAATATACATACAATGTTCATCCCTCTTATATTCCGTTGCAAACGAAAAACATATGCGCCTTTCAAAAACACCCGACACACGAGCACATGTAACATGTGTTGTATACACGTACATATTTGCGATCATTCTTAGGCCGAGCGATATCAGATGATATCGGCGTAAAACTTTAATCAGGCACGTCAATTCAAGCGAAAGTGTGACCGAACAACGATCACATTCGGTGCATTTTTTTCATTTATGAGTTTTTGCTTGGTCGCGACACGGTGACACGCATTGCAAGCAAGCAATCTGCTACGGTATTAACAGACCGCACTCAACCCTGTTCTGTCCGCACACACGTTCGTTTCTGCGAAAGCTTTGAAGCGCTGTGAAAAAAAGTCTTATTCTTCGACGCCGAGGGCTGCTGCGCGTTTATTACAGTCACTTGTGAAGAAACGGAGAAGGTCTTTGCATGTAATTGAAGCTTGCTCTCTTGAAAGTACATACTCAGATATAGGTAATCAGCTATTTATTGTTACTTATCGCACCAACGGGCGATATTATACTGCTTTAGCTTCCAGTGAAACTAAGCAGTTTTTTGCTGCTAGCCAACGAGCTGCTGAATCACGGAACATGCGTCCGTTCTACCGCATAACGAAGGAAAATCTCACAGAGCAATCAAAAGCATTGAAAACATTGGCAAATCACAGACGGGGACAGTAAAGTTAAGAGCCTACAATGTAGAATCCTTGCCAACACAGTAGTTAAAAACTACAACGTGTGTACCGTTTGAGTTTTGTTTTGTCGAAAAACCACGATCAAAGATGCAATTAATTTTTGTCAAAAGTTACACCTGTTTTGTTTGTCCGAAATATTGCCGCAAGGCGAAAAGCATCGTCATGATCATATCACACAACCCCTCCGTTTTGAAGCTGTTTTTTTTCTTGTGCACTTAAAACTCTAACGGCTGATGCAGATTTTCAAACATCAATACAGTTAAGTCGTTGTTGTACTTTCAAAGGAGCGCTTTAAACTAATTACCAGCCAGCAGCAACAACAGGCACAATTTTTAAAAACGGCGCACACGGTTAGACTTGTGAATAGAAAACCCCAAAGACGATATTTTTGGTGACGTGTTTATTGGTAAAACCAGAAACCTTTTATTTTATTCGTTCAGCTAATGTGTTCAAGTTTCCTTTTCATAATGACTTCAGTTGCAATGTGATTGACTGTTTGACCAGAACGTCTTGCTTTCGTTCAGAAACCGCACCATGCACATGCGCAGCAGTGAATGTGTGAAATCGACGACTTTGGGTGTGCACGTGTGTTTTTTTTCATGTGCAACTGATGCGTGATTTTGTTGTAATGAGAAGAGAACTGAACATTTTGTTATAAAATTGCTGAATATAAACAAACTTATTTTTATTTTTGTAACAAATTTGAATATAAACAAACACACGGTATTTTGGCAAGAGTTTGCGGTTTTCAAAAACTGTTGATCATTGCAACTTTGTTTTTTCGCACAAATTAAACAAGAACTAATGAAGAAAAAATGAATTTTTCACTTGGTGTTTTCGTGACGTTTCTGCTTGGTGCGATAGCTCTGCCGGTAAGTTCGGATACCTTTACTTTTGCCGTTTTTCTTCGCCGAGAGAAGATTTTTATTGAAATGGAGCGTATGGATGGAGCACAATAGTAAGCTCTTGGCCAATCAGCGTAGACTCAAAAATAGACAAAACGCAGGTTCTGGTCTGGTCTCAGAAAGGGTCACATACTCATTTTAGACGTTCGGTAAAACTTTCGGTAAAGAAAATGTGAAAACGAAATGGTAAAGGTGATGGTGATGCTAAAGTTGCATGTTGAATTTACAACACATGAACATGTTTTCAGCACGGCGGACGGCAAAAAAGAGCGTTGACCAAAGATGATTTGTTTGAAGGTAATATTCAGTTTTTCAAGCATCATATCCGAACTTATTCGTGGTTTTGTAACTTTAAACTTCAGTTGCAACATTGGTGACGTTTTCCAGGTCACTTTACACATTTACACATCACTTTACACATAGAAACGCTCCAGATTTCATTTTACACATTTTTATATCTCGGTATTTTTTAGCATGAACTGAATGAACTATTTGCTGCTAATATGCAGGAGACATAATTGGTCTGAACAAGGACATTCTGATACGTCTTAACTTGGTCATTGACGACGACGTAGAACAAGCAGAGGTCATTCCAAAGTTGGGCCTCGCAGTTCGCAATATTTCGCAACTGTGGCCAAAGGGTGTTGTACCATATGTGATCGAGACCGAAGGTGAGACAAACACGCTACACACATGCATATCACACTGATTTTTTAAAATATATAATTTCTGTCCATGTCAAATGCAGCCAATCAGGCAACGGTAGCACGAAAGTGGAGTCTTTTTCAATTTTTTTTGAATACAGACCCAGACAGCATGCTTTTGGACGGCCAAGCTGCCACGCTACAGTCTGTCATTGATGAATTCAACCGACGCACCTGTGTGCGGCTGGTGCCCAAGGAACCACAGCATGGACGCAGCTATGTCCGATTTGTCAAATACAGCTTTCCAGCATCATCCGTCGGCCGTATCGTATGACGAATATCAGTTTTTGACTTTCGACGCGTTGTGTCTCAATTGGGTCACCACACCTGATTTTTTTAACATACAGAGCGACATCGACAAAAAGGGACCACAGGAAGTGAAATACGATGACGGCTCGTTTGCGATCGGCGAGCGAGGCACGCTAATCCACGAGATCCTCCACATGCTCGGCTTCTTCCACGAGCAGTCACGCACTGACCGAAATCAACACGTGACGTTCCAGCCTGGCAACCTGCAAAATGTTCGTGCAACAGAAAACAATGCGTGAAAAAACATTGACCGGGGGATCGAGTTTTTTTTTGGTTAAAAAACTATGGCTAAATATGACTTCTTTCTACACTAGACTGATCCTAATTCTCTTTTGCGGATTTTGTATTCTGCGAAAAAAATTGACAGATTAAACATGGTCGCTTTTTTCAAGGTGAAAGTAGCGCGCGAAATTTGAATCAAAAGAGCCAACTGTGTGAAAAAATTTGACGTGGTTTTTTAATGTACAGTTGATTCTTCGTACTGTTCTGTTCTCCTTGCACACTCTTGGCATTTTTGAAAAAGACATCTCCTAGTCTGCAACTGTTCCCGCCTTGATGGAGAATACGAGGTCTGCCTTATTTATCTGATATTTGGCCGCACTGTAAATGAACACCAGTCCACTGGTCGGCTACCAACCTGTACTTACAGTCACACTATAAATTAAAGGCAATCAACTGATTGGTTGGCGCTCGCGTGAGTGATGCATGCTTTCTGTGCGGGCATTGCTGTGGAGGCGGAGTCTATCCAGTACAGAAAGCATATATGCATCACGTCGATACCCAACCATTCAGCTGATTGCCTATAATTTAGTGTTCGACTGTTCATTGAATTTTCAGGCACAAAGGAAAGACCAATTTCTGCGCTACACCACCTTGTTTGTGAATGACCTGCGTACACCGTACGACTACAAAAGTGTCATGCACTACGGTCCGTGGGCGTTCTCCGTGAAACCTGGTGTGCCCGGCTACGAGACGCTGCTGCCGAAAGATCCGACCGCTGAAATTGGACAACGAGAGCAGTTCAGCGACTGCGACATTTGCCGCGTTAACCGACTCTATTTGTACGTGCGTTTTTTTGCGTTCATTTTGTGGAAAATCTGGCATTTTCCATATTGCCGTTAAAAAACGCCAACTCGGGTTTTCAGTTGGAAAAACGCCAGAGAAACACGCCTTGGAAATAACAGTTGCTGAGATATGTTCAATTGTTCACCATATCAGGGGACTCGGATATCGTTCTGCCAATATTGAATTGCCGCCGTCGTACATGAAACTGTGTAGTAATAATAATAACTAGCCTATTGACCCGAGCGTATGTGGCTTAATCAATGCCATGTCTTTTTGGTGAAGTGGCATTGACTTAGAAAGAAAAAAACAGTAACGTTTACTGAATAATAATAACCCTGAAGAAAAATTACCTTGTGCTGCCGTGAAGTCGCCTACAATACAATATTTTTTAATGTATTTAAATAAATAAAAAATGCGAAGTTTATGATTTTGCTATTTTCCCCCGTTCACCCTAACCTAAGTCCAGCCTTTTTGTATGTGAAGTAAGATTGAATAAAAAACATAAAAATTAACGTTTTTTTCAATCACCCGTTTTAAAAAGCTAATGCTTCTTTTACCCATTTACCTAAGCCAAGCCTTTTTTGCAAAGTGAAAACGCGAAGTTTATGATTTTGCTATTTTTACCCGCGTTCACCCTAACCTAAGTCAAGCCTTTTTGTAAGTTAAGTAAGATTGAATAAAAAATATAAAAATTAACGTTTTTTCATTAAAAAATACCCGTTTTAAAAGGCTAATGCTTCTTTTGCCCGGTTACCCTAACATAAGCCAAGCCTTTTTTGTAAAGTGAACATGATCAGAAGAAACAAAAAAGTGACGTTTATAATTTTGTTTTGCAGTCATTGCTTCTTTTTGCCCGTTCACCCCAACATGACCCAAACATTTTGCAAAGTGAAAATGAATGGTAAATATTATTTCGACCCAATTAAAAAACTAACTTTTTTTCAAAAATGGTTTTGTTACATCTTTCGCAGTCGCTCGTCAAGTTTTGAGCAGCAACAATTGCCACTTGCCCATCGTGCGTTACCTTGAAATTATTGCTCATAACCATGTAGTATCAATTTGAAGATGAAACATGGAGTATCAATTTCAATGAAATTTACTTGTTTTGAATTGAATCCAAAGTGCAACTTGCAATGCCGATGTCTATGTCCGTTTTGCAACCCGATTTTTTAAAACAAAAAGTTCAAACTTTTTTCAAAGACGGTTTTGTTACATCTTTCCCAGTCGATCATCAAGTTTTGATCAGCCACGCTTCCATTTGCCTATGCTGTGCTGAACTGTCTCTGTTGACCAAAGTGTATCATGATGACTGACCAAACTGTATCATGATGACTCCAGCTATGAAGAGCGACGTTTTGGGAAAACAATCTCAACTGGCATTAATTAAAAAAGTAGGTTGAGGAAATTGAGATGGAGTTTTCTTAAATGGCAAAAATGGGCGCCAATTCAAATTGCAAAAAAGTGCTATTTTTCCCCGTTCACCCTAACCTAAGTCAAGCCTTTTTGTGTGTGAAGTAAGATTGAATAAAAACATAAAAATTAACGTTTTTTTTCAATTACCCGTTTTAAAAAGCTAATGCTTTTTTACCCGTTTACCTAATCCAAGCCTTTTTTGCAAAGTGAAAATGCGAAGTTTATGATTTTGCTATTTTTACCCGTTCACCCTAACCTAAGTCAAGCCTTTTTGTAAGTTAAGTAAGATTGAATAAAAAATACAAAAATTAACGTTTTTTTCATTAAAAAATACCCGTTTTAAAAAGCTAATGCTTCTTTTACCCGGTTACCCTAACATAAGCCAAGCCTTTTTTCTAAAGTGAAAATGAATAGAAGAAACAAAAAAATGACGTTTATAATTTCGTTTTGCAGTCATTGCTTCTTTTTACCCGTTTACCCCAACATGACCCAAACATTTTGCAAAGTGAAAATGAATGGTAAATACCATTTCGACCCAATTAAAAAAACTAACTTTTTTCAGAGACGGTTTTGTTACATCTTTTGCAGTCGCTCGTCAAGTTTTGAGCAGCAACAATTGCCAGTTGCCCATCGTGCGTTACGTTGAAATTATCGCTCAACATAACCATGGAGTATCAATTTGAAAATGAAACATGGAGTATCAATTTCAATGAAATTTACTTGTTTTGAATCCAAAGTGCAACTTGCAATGCCGATGTCGATGTGCGTTTTGCAACCCGATTTTTAAAAACAAAAAAATTCAAACTTTTTTTAAAGACGGTTTTGTTACATCTTTCCCAGTCGATCATCAAGTTTTGATCAGCCACGCTTCCATATGCCTGTGCTGCGCTGAACTGTCTCTGTTGACCTATAAAGAGCGACGTTTTGAGAAAACAATCTCAACTGGCATTAATAAAAAAATAGGTTAAGGAAATTGAGATGGAGTTTTTTTAAGTAGCAAAAAAGGGCGCCAATTCAAATTGCAAAAAAGTGCCACAGACAGACACTTTGTAAATTTAATAATATACAGAGTGGGCCAAAAAAAAGGTTCCATTTTCAAACTGCTGTCACTGGCTGGTATTTCAATATTATGAGCTGAAATTTTCAGCATTGATAAAACATGTGATGCCATTTTTCTGACAAAATTTTTATCTAGTTTGGTCAAGTAGATTCAGTTTTACAGCACAATGTTTAAAAATTCCCAAATTTTCAAAAAAAACGGATTTTTAACCAAGAATTTAACAACGAATCATTGCTCATAGACATCCAAATCATCATCAAGGTTTGTCGTCCGGCAGCGGCTGGATGGAATTTTACGCGAAACTGGCGAGTCACTGCAGAAAAACTTTCAGATTGTTCCCACCAGATAGCACACCAGACCCGTTGTTCTACTGTCCACTTAACCATGACGAAACTGCAGAAAACTGAAACTGAAACACTGTTTTTATTCAAACCGCAGAAAAACTTTTCAAAAGAAACAAATTAACAGACAGAGCAACACAGAAAACAAAAAATCAACTGAACAATTCTTTCTGTCGCAGTCGCATGGCTGCTGACTCGAGTCCGTTGTGAAACATCAGCAGAATTTCGCTCGAGGTGCTCAAATGCAATTCAAGTGTGAGACCTTTCCACTCTGAGCGCATGATTTGAACTATTACGGGTATCCAAAAAGACCAATTTGTCACCTTGCAACAGTTTCAAAATTGAATCACGCATCTTGATACTAAATTTTTCTTGCACTGATTTCAGTCAATTTGTTGATTTTTCGAGCTTTTTAAAAAATCTGCCACAGTGACCGCTAGGAATTATATATCGGAAAAAAATTTTTGTCAGTAAAATGGCAACGCATGTTTTATCAGTGCTGAAAATTTCAGCTCATAATATTAAAACACCAGCCAGTGACAGCAGTTTGAAAATGGAACCTTTTTTTGGCCCACCCTGTAGATAATAATCTAAAAATGCGGGAGACGGTCTATGCGCGCACACGGAGTCTCCGCACCAAAATAAATTATCACAGTACAGGTGCCCGGTGAAGCACAGCGTAGCACTCGCATTCAAACAGCTATAATGCTGAGAATTTGATTTTCACTCAGGTGTGAACAAGCGAAAAGCGCTTGCTGCAAGTGTGATCCAGATCCACGTGCGTGTCCCACCACGACACCTTCCACCACGACACCTCATTCGAGTTGTTGGCTGGCGTTGTTCACTAAAAGCGATCCCTCGATCGAGTTGATCAAGCCGGACAGCGCGTCGGCAGCGTTCCGCCCGCACGCGGAGTCGTGGCATCGGCCGCGAACGGGCATGGCGAGTGTCGTCATTGGCAGCCACGTCTACCTGATCGGAGGCTACGACACGCGCGACGACCGCATAACGGCGGATGCTGTGGATCGTTGTCAGGTGCGGCACTTGTTTGCCATGCAACGTTCGGGTTACGGTATGTTCGGTGGTCTCGCTGTTGGTACACACTGCAGAACGCGACGCTACTGAACTCGTTACACACGCAACAATGTCTAAAATCGTGTCCGGTGGCGTGTCCGCGGCCGTGTCTCGCATCGTGTTTTCGTCGAGTGAAATTTATTGTGCAGAATGCGGAGTACCGAACCGGGATGGGACACAATGCCGGACACGCGGCGGGACAGGACAAACGCAGGACACGGCACCCGACATTTCTTGGAGTGTGTGTTCAGAAATGCGTTCATCAAATGTGTAAAAACTGTTGTGAGATGCTCGATCGATGCTTCTCAGCGGTCGAATCTAAATTTCATTTTCAGTTTTCCTATTTTCCAACATTTTTTACGCTAAAGTCCGAAGTGGGGTGTATGGTGTTCTTTTTTTCTTATAATATGACAGTGGGAAACCGTAGCCACTATAGACTCGCTAAATGAGCTCTATTGTGGTCACATGGTGAACGCATGCCACAATCATATGGTGAATGTGGCAACCAAACATCCTCAATGCAGTGATATACGTACATATGCGCTGTATATACGTACATGGAGGCCAAAAACGCCAAAATCGTTTCCAGATGCTGACGACCACCAACATTGGATGCTGATGAATTTGGGTACACCTGTATCTACCACCTAGGTGTAGTTTGTCTCCGGCACAACCACAGGTGGCTAACAGGAGTATAGTGTGTCCGTGACATAAACACCCGAAACACAGGCTTTAAGTAATTCTGAGAAGCGAACAGGTGGGAGTGGGACCTTTCTTCCTATTTCGTACTTCGTTTCTAAAACTTTGTTTCTTTTTGTTATTTGTATCATAGTTCTGTTTCTGTGCAGGTGATCGTGAGCAGCAAGCAAGTGCGCTGCTCCAAAGGAGACCCACTGCGTGCGGAGCGTGTGCAGCCGAGCGCAGCGCTGCTTGACTCAACGGTGTACGTGTGCGGCGGCAAAGACCCGGCGACACAGCGCATACATGACACCTGTGAAACAATGCTGCCGCCGGGCAGACCAGTGGCGAACATGAAACATGCACGGTTTGGTCACTGTTGAAAGAGACGGACAGACAGCATTTGCAACAAACTGGAAGGCTATATTGAGTGGAATTTGTGCGTTCGAAGTCGGTTCATTTCTATGACCTATTTTTTCAAACGTGTTCCTCCGAAATGACGTAATGTGCCGCAAAAAATGCGCTTGCCGTTCACAGCAAACCAGACTTTCCGTTTAGCCGATTTCTTCGCGTAAACAAATGGTGAATGTCGAATCAGTCACACCAAACTGACATTTTAGTGCCTGTACTTTGACAAACGGGCGTTTTTAAAGCAAATGACGTCATTTTAGTCCGGACACGTTTGACTAAATTTACAATACAATGATCGCTGCTATATTTCTTCAAGTACAATGTGCATCAGCTGATCCATTGTTTTTCAAACACAGCTGCCAACTGGTTGCTCGTATGTTTTATTATGTTTCGTGGGGTGTATGTGTGCGCTGTGCAGGCACGGTCACACGGCGGTTGTGTACGCCAGCAAAATGTTTGTGTTTGGTGGCGTCGACCGAAACAACCAGTTCCTGCGCTCAGTGGAAGTGTATGAGCGGGCACAAAACCGATGGACGGAGCAAGCGGAGATGCCGTGGCGATCACACTTTGCCACGGCCATTCTCGCACCGGACAACAATGTGCTGGTGTGCCTCGCTGAGTATAAAGGCAACTGTGCACGGTATTCGCCGGACAAAAACCGCTGGGAGAAGCTCAATGATATGCCCTATCTGCCGCAACAGGTGACGTGAACACACATTTGCAAACCCTTCAGTATGACATTGCAAATGTATTAATAGTCGCATTACAACACAGAGAGTTCAACTGCAAAAATTGGTAGCTTTAAGGTTTGCCATTGCGTGGCCTGTTATTGTGTCTGTTCAGCCGGGAAAATCGAGAAAAAAGTTCGCTCATGAGCAGGTGATGAAGTTTGTGCTGTACAAGAACGAGGTTCACGTGATCGGCACGTTCGACGCCGGCAGTATCACGATGCTGAAGTACGATACGACTGCTGACCGTTGGACACCCGTTGCGAACGATGCCGGACTCGTAAAGCGCCACTGGTACGCGTTCTTTTCGGTCGTGCAGTACTGCGTCTGAGCTGACACTGAAATGACAAAACGCGAAACTGACAGCTGAACAACTGAAAAACGTTGGTCGATTAATTTTGTCAACAGAAGTTTTCATTGCTGAATAAACGCTGAATTGACATCTGTTTCGCGACAATAATTGATTTTCACCATTCCAGAAATTTTCGAATTCAATTGTGTACGATTTCATTGGATTTTCGATCGTTGACAGCTTGCAAATAATAATTGATTCGTGAGAAATGTGGTGGCTGGTCGTCGGACAAAACAAGATAACATTGAATGTTTCACATTTCTGCGGGGTGCGACTAGAGTTGTTAAACAAAAATCGAAATTTAAAAAAAATGATTAAAAAAACAAAAATGCCGATTTTTTTAAATTCGAAAAATTTCCCTCTAATAGGCATCAGTAGCAAAAGTGCGGGGGGGGGGGGTGGGGGGTCCACCCCCCTCAGCCGAAAATCCTGCCCGTGCACGGGCAGATACCCGTGTACTCCCCCCCTCCCCCCTTTACCTCGACACGGGTACTAGACTCCCCCCTACGCGAGAAAACACGGGATCGCACCCCCCTCACGGTGGTCAATTTCATCTCAATTTTTTTCTAAAAATACCGTAATTTTTGCATTTTTCTTGACGTTTGTGTCTGTCCCTGCATAGATTTTGTTGTTTCTGATCAAACAAGCAGCTTGTTTGCACAAAGTATTCTGTATTTTACAAGAATTTCTGTGTTTTTCTAAGGCAAAAATTTGGTATTACCCGTGCGATCCCGTGCATCCCCCCCCTCACGAAATTCTTCTGCCAGTGCACCCCCCTCAGGAAAATTTGCTGCCCGTGCACCCCCCCCCCCCCTCACCGAGAAGGCACCTGACACCCCCCTCTAAAATTTGGCAAACACCCCCCCCCCTTCACCCAAGGTCCCGCTTTCGCTACTGATAGGCATAGTTGTTCTAGCCCCCCCCCCTAGAATTTCGGTCTCGCTCGGACCCCCCACTCCCCTAGAATTTTCGGTCTCGCTCGGGAGCCCCCCCCAAACCAAGTCGACCCCCTGGCGCTTCTTTTTTAAAAAGCACGCGCACGTGGCATCGGCATGCTCATGCTCATGATCCACTAGCGCGCGTGCACACGCTCCGGCCCCAACAAAAACTTGTTCAAAACGCAATTGTTCTGACATCTACCTTCTTGAAAAGGCTTATCTTAGGTTAGGATTAGGTTAGGAATAGGTTTGGCTTAGGATTAGGCTTTAGGATTAAGATTTGAATCAAGTCCGTTTTAGCAATGTCCGACAACGCGCGTGTTTTACCTGAAGCGGATTTTAGAAAAGAAGGGCAGCCGTCGACCCCCCCCCCCCACCCGGGACGACCCCCCCCCCCCTCAAATTTGGGCGGACCCCTCGGATTCGCCAAAAATCGGGCTCGACCCTTGTTTTTAATTCGAACCCTTTTCGCAAAGCTTCATTATGATATGCTCCTGCCCCGCATCCGCATTGCTCATTGCTCATGATCCACTGGCGCGCGTGCACACGCTCCGCACTCAACATAAACTCGTTCCAAACGGCTGCCCTTCTTTTCTAAAATCCGCTTCAGGTAAAACACGCGCGTGGTCGGACATTGCTAAAACGGACTTGATTCAAATCTTAATCCTAAAGCCTAATCCTAAGCCAAACCTATTCCTAACCTAATCCTAACCTAAGCCAAGCCTTTTCAAGAAGGTAGATGTCAGAACAATTGCGTTTTGAACAAGTTTTTGTTGGGGCCGGAGCGTGTGCACGCGCGCTAGTGGATCATGAGCATGAGCATGCCGATGCCACGTGCGCGTGCGTTTTAAAAAAGAAGCGCCAGGTTCAAAACGCAGTTATTTTCATTCTTGCTTTCTTAAAAAGGCTTGGCTTTGGTTGGGATTAGGTTAGGAACAGGTTTTGGTTAAGATTAGGCTTAGGTTTGGTTTTTAGGTTTAGGTACGTTTTAGCAATGTCCGAGAACATCCAATTGTGGAGCGTGAGTTAACTGGAGCGTAATATAATAAAACGTGCCAACCAATTTTTTTCATTTTTGGTTGGCCTGTCGTACTAAATCAAAACACTGATGTTGGCAGACGTTGCCTAAACAAGCCTAAACCAAAACCTAATCCTAAAGCCTAATTCAAAGCTAAACATAATTCTGACCTAATCCTAACCTAAGCCAAGCCTTTTCAAGAAGGAAGATGTCAGAACAATTGCGTTTTGAACAAGTTCTTGTTGAGTGCGGAGCGTGTGCTGGCGCGCTAGTGGATCATGAGCATGAGCATGCCAATGCGGTTGGCCTGCTTTATTAAAAACCGCTCCAGATAAACGACGCTCTATATTAAAAAGTTTTGGAGGTAGCAGACAAATGGTAATTAGAAGGAAAAGAAGAAAAGAAAGAAAAGGAAAAGGCTTCGCTTGTGATTTTGTGATATCCTGAAGATTGCGTTTTGGCTTTTTCATGTGTTTGGTTTAGTTTTTGAATTGTTTATCTGAAAAAAACGAGCAAAATCGAAACAGCAAGTGGAGTCGAAGTCGAACTCAATCAATCAAATCAATTCTTCAGAAATCAAGTCAGTTTCCTTTCAGCAACAACAATGAAGTGAGCTCAGTCCTGGGTTGTTTCAGTTCAGTCTCAATGAAACGGAGTCTGAAGAGTCGTTAATGGAGCGAATTGGAGAGAATTGAGAGTGAGGAGCGAGACGAGCTGCATCGCATCATCATTTATTGAAATGGCAATGTGATTGAGTAGTGAGCGTCGGACTGAGCAGTGACGTTACGATTTTTTGGATCCTGCCAGTTCGACACTTGTTTTCTCAATCATGAAAATATCCAACATTTTTTATGAAGATTCAGCTGAATCGAATGTACTGGAATTCAAGTGAATAATTGTGAGAGACGACAGTTCGACTGATATTGATCGACGTCGGAGCAATTGTCAGTGGCTTTGCTTTTACTGTCTGGCGCACGTGACAAGAAATGGGAACCAACAGAGCGGTAAAGTCCAGAAGGTGGCTTGACAGATTGTAATTTACCGAATTTACCAACTCGATCTGCCAGGAGGCTGGCATGCGTGAGTATGCCGTCCGAGAGAATTGTCATGTGGTTTTGCCAAAAAACGTTGACAAGGCACACAAGGATATGATATGCAAGGACGAACATGCACTCATCTAGAAACCCGGAAAGTGCCAAACTCCGGGAATTCGTGTTGGACGCTGAGCTACGTCCCGTAGTGGGGAAATTCTCTGAGGACGCCAATGATCTGAGAGTTTTTTTCTGTTCTTTTTTTCATATCAAAACCACTGCCCGTGAAACGCGAGCGACCCTTAAACGACACTCACCCAGAGTCGAAGAGACGACGACGACGACATTCAAGTCGTGGCGGTTTGTGACTCACCTCCACCTAGCAGTAGGAATCGTCGAAATGACACCGGGTTTGTTGGTCGTGGGTGGTGGGATTGCCGCGAGTGGGATTGCCATTTGACGATCGAAATCGACGAACGACGTTCAGAAATCAAAACCGAAATTAAAAGAATAAAATATTTTTGGCTGCAAGATGTTTGGTCTGTTTTGAAGAACATATCAAATCATTGAGGTGATCTAATGTTTTGTTGTTTTGTTGTGGGTTGGTTGCTGCTTGCACGAAACTGTTTGCTTTTTTCTCCGTTGCTTGCACTGAGTTGCTGAATCAAAAGCAAATACAATAATAACCTGGAAACCAGAGATTGTTTTTTTTGTTATTCAAACACCATGCTCATGTCTAAAAGTTTTTCTGTTTGTGGTTTTGTTTTGCATCAGTGGTGTCAAAATTGTTCGAATGATGATGAATAATTTACGAAGAACAATCAAAATGATAAATGTGAAATGGCACTGTGTTTCTTTGCATCTTGTTTGGTTCTTTCCGCCCGTTGAAGTTCTCTGACATTGAACGTTCAACGGCAGCAGAATCAGATCGACGAAATCAATCTATATTATTAAATTTACAAAGTGTCTGTGTGTCTGTGGCACTTTTTTGCAATTTGAATTGGCGCCCTTTTTTGCTACTTAAGAAAACTCAATCTCAATTTCCTTAACCTATTTTTTAATAATGCCAGTTGAGATTGTTTTCTTATAACGTCGCTCTTCATAGCTGCAGTCATCATGATACTCTTTGGTCAACAGAGACAGTTCAGCGCAGCATAGGTAAATGGAAGCGTGGCTGATCAAAACTTGATGATCGACTGGGAAAGATGTAACAAAACCGTCTTTTAAAAAAGTTTGAACTTTTTTGTTTTTAAAAATCGGGTTGCAAAACGCACATCGACATCGGCCTTGCAAGTTGCACTTTGGATTCAAGACAAGTAATTTCATTGAAATTGATACTCCATGTTTCATTTTCAAATTGATACTCCGTGGTTATGAGCGATAATTTCAACGTAACGCACGATGGGCAACTGGCAATTTTTGCTGCTCAAAACTTGATGAGCGACTGCGAAAGATGTAACAAAACCGTATTTGAAAAAAGTTAGTTTTTTAATTGGGTCGAAATGGTATTTACCATTCATTTTCACTTTGCAAAATTTTTGGTTCATGTTGGGGTAACCGGGTAAAACTTCAATGACTGCAAAACGAAATTATAAACGTCACTTTTTTGCTTCTTCTATTCATTTACACTTTAGAAAAAAGGCTGGCTTATGTTAGGGTAACCGGGTAAAAGAAGCATCAGCTTTTTAAAACGGGTATTTTTTTAATGAAAAAAACGTTAATTTTTATATTTTTTATTCAATCTTACTTAACTTACAAAAAGGCTTGACTTAGGTTAGGGTGAACGGGTAAAAATAGCAAAATCATAAACTTCGCATTTTCACTTTGCAAAAAAGGCTTGGCTTAGGTAAACGGGTAAAAGAAGCATTAGATTTTTAAAACGGGTAATTGAAAAAAAACGTTAGTTTTTATGTTTTTATTCAATCTTACTTCACATACAAAAAGGCTTGACTTAGGTTAGGGTGAACGGGGAAAAATAGCAAAATCATAAACTTCGCATTTTCACTTTACAAAAAAGGCTTGGCTTCGGTAAACGGGTAAAAAAGCTTTGTTTTTAAAACGGGTAAATGAAAAAAACGTTAGTTTTTATATTTTTTATTCAATTTTACTTCACTTACAAAAAGGCTTGCCTTCGGTTAGGGTAAACGGGTAAAAATAGCAAAATCACAAACTTCGCATTTTTTATTTATTTAAATACATTAAAAAATATTGTATTGTAGGCGACTTCACGGCAGCACAAGGTAAATTTTCTTCAGGGTTATTATTCAGTAAACGTTACTGTTTTTTTCTTTCTAAGTCAATGCCACTTCACCAAAAAGGCTTGGCATTGATTAAGCCACATACGCTCGGGTCAATAGGCTAGTCATCTATCTATTATACTAAGATAATAGTGGTGTCCGTGTCACTTTTTTGCAATTTGAATTGGCGCGTATTTTTGCTATTTAAGATAGCTACATTGCAAATCTCAATTTCTTAACCTATTATTAATGCAAAATCGTTTTCTCAAAGAAGTTACTCTGTACTGCGAAGTCATCATGATATTCTTTGGTCATCCGCGACAGCGCCTTAAAATACGATTGACAATTAATGGCAATTGTTGCTGTTCAAACTGACCGAAAGCAAAAGATGAAAGAAAACCAACTATGAAGAATCGTTGCAATATTTTTCATCATCATTTGGTTAAACATTTATTGCATGAGAACGTTTTCAAAAACAGAAAAACGTTTAAAGTTATTGCTTAAGACTTTTTCAAAAACAGAAAAGTTTTATCTAAACAACTCAACGAAAAAAATTGACTGCAAAATCAAATAAACGGGGTTTGTTAATGAAGTGCGTGATAAACTAAAAATCTGATCAGAAAGCAAGATGGCTTTCAAAGCAGTTATTTGTTCATTTTCACTTTGCGAAAAAGCTTGCCTTATGTTAAAGTATATGTTAAGGTATAAAAACAGTTTTTAATGTTTTTTTATTTAAACGTCATTTTTTACATATTTTGTTAACTTTTTTGTATTGTCACTGTACAAAAAAGGATTGGCTTGGAGCAGGGTGAACGGGTAAAAAACATAACAGCAAAATTATAAACTTCGCATTTTAAATTTGTTTTTAACACGCGGGTTTAATTAGAAATGTGTCAATTTCAAAACCAAAAATTCAAAATTGAAATTACATTACATTCAAAAACGATTTTTATAAAATGTTACTTTTTGTCGTTTGAATTCAACTAACTTTAAAATCGCTTTACATATTTTCAACGGGAACAGCAATTAACCATTGGTGATTAAAAAAAGATTGTTTTTAACTTTAATAGGGAATGCAGTAAAGATTGTGTTCCGGATCAGAAGATTGTTTTTGATCATTTGAACGGGAACGACTAAAGCAGCTTAAAATCAAAATGCAATGCATTTTTAGCACGGTTCAAAAAGCCAAAATCCACTCAAAAATAATAATTGTATTATCAGCTAACCGTGCCGTAGGCACGGGTCAATTGGCTAGTCTATAATACTAAGATAGTAGCTGCACGTTCGTGTGGCACTTTTTTGCAATTTGAATTGGCGCTTATTTTTGCTATTTAAGATAGCTAAATCTCAATTTCTTAACCTATTATTAATAATGCAAATCATTTTCTCAAAAACGTTACTCTGTACTGCAAATCACTTTCTCAAAAAACGTTACTCTGTACTGCGAAGTCATCATGATACTCTTTGGTCACTTTCTCAAAAACGTTACTCTGTACTGCGAAGTCATCATGATACTCTTTGGTCATCCGCGACAGCGCCTTAACATACGATCGACAATTAATGGCAATTGTTGCTGTTCAAACTGACCGAAAGCGAAAGATGAAAGAAAACCAACTATGAAGAATCATTGCAATTGTTTTTTTTTAATCAGGTTGCAAAACGACATCGAAATTGCAAGTGCACATTGCACTTTGCTTTCAAGACAATATTTTTCATTATCATTTGGTTAAACAGTTATTGCATGAGAACGTTTTCAAAAACAGAAAAATGTTGAAAAGTTATTGCTTAAGATTTTTTCAAAAACAGAAGTTTTATCTAAACAACTCAACTAAAAAATTAACTGCAAAATCAAAAAACGAGGTTTGTTAATGAAGTGCGTGATAAACTAAAAATCTGATTAGAAAGCAAGATGGCTTTCAAAGCAGTTATTTGTTCATTTTCACTTTGCGAAAAGGCTTGGCTTATATGTTAGGATATACGTTAAGGTATAAAAACAGTTTTTTTAATGTTTTTTTTATTTAAACGTCATTTTTTACATTTTTTGTTAACTTTTTTGTATTGTCACTGTACAAAAAAGGATTGGCTAGCAGGGTGAACGGGTAAAAAACATAACAGCAAAATTATAAACTTCGCATTTTAAATTTGTTTTTAACACGCGGGTTTAATTAGAAATGTGTCAATTTCAAAACCAAAATTTCAAAATTAAAATTACATTACATTCAAAAACGATTTTTATAAAATTATATTTTTTGTCGTTTCAATTCAACTAACTTTAAAATCGTTTTACATATTTTTAACGGGAACAGCAATTAACCATTGGTGATTTAAAAAGATTTTTTAACTTTAAAAGGGAATGCAGTAAAGATTGTGTTCCGGATCAGAAGATTGTTTTTGATCATTTGAACGCGAACGACTAAAGCAGCTCAAAATCAAAATGCAATGCATTTTTAGCACGGTTCAAAAGGCCAAAATCCACTCAAAAATAATAATTGTATTATCAGCTAACCGTGCCGTAGGCACGGGTCAATTGGCTAGTCATAATACTAAGATAATAGTGGTGTCCGTGTCACTTTTTTGCAATTTGAATTGGCGCTTATTTTTGCTATTTAAGATAGCTAAATCTCAATTTCTTAACCTATTATTAATAATGCAAATCATTTTCTCAAAAACGTTACTCTGTACTGCAAATCATTTTCTCAAAAACGTTACTCTGTACTGCGAAGTCATCATGATACTCTTTGGTCATCCGCGACAGCGCCTTAACATACGATCGACAATTAATGGCAATTGTTGCTGTTCAAACTGACCGAAAGCGAAAGATGAAAGAAAACCAACTATGAAGAATCATTGCAATTGTTTTTTTTAATCAGGTTGCAAAACGACATCGAAATTGCAAGTGCACATTGCACTTTGCTTTCAAGACAATATTTTTCATTATCATTTGGTTAAACAGTTATTGCATGAGAACGTTTTCAAAAACAGAAAAATGTTGAAAAGTTATTGCTTAAGACTTTTTCAAAAACAGAGAAGTTTTATCTAAACAACTCAACTAAAAAAATTAACTGCAAAATCAAATAAACGGGGTTTGTTAATGAAGTGCGTGATAAACTAAAAATCTGATTAGAAAGCAAGATGGCTTTCAAAGCAGTTATTTGTTCATTTTCACTTTGCGAAAAGGCTTGGCTTATATGTTAGGATATACGTTAAGGTATAAAAACAGTTTTTTTAATGTTTTTTTCATTTAAACGTCATTTTTTACATTTTTTTGTTAACTTTTTTGTATTGTCACTGTACAAAAAAGGATTGGCTTGGAGCAGGGTGAACGGGTAAAAAACATAACAGCAAAATTATAAACTTCGCATTTTAAATTTGTTTTTAACACGCGGGTTTAATTAGAAATGTGTCAATTTCAAAACCAAAATTTCAAAATTAAAATTACATTACATTCAAAAACGATTTTTATAAAATTATACTTTTTGTCGTTTCAATTCAACTAACTTTAAAATCGTTTTACATATTTTTAACGGGAACAGCAATTAACCATTGGTGATTTAAAAAGATTTTTTAACTTTAAAAGGGAATGCAGTAAAGATTGTGTTCCGGATCAGAAGATTGTTTTTGATCATTTGAACGCGAACGACTAAAGCAGCTCAAAATCAAAATGCAATGCATTTTTAGCACGGTTCAAAAGGCCAAAATCCACTCAAAAATAATAATTGTATTATCAGCTAACCGTGCCGTAGGCACGGGTCAATTGGCTAGTTCAAACTGTTGCGCAAAAACAACAAACCCCTGAGGTGTGGTTTTTGATTCTGCTTCATGATATTGTGTGGCCATTCTTTTGGGTTTTTCTGAAAACCCTTGAGAGAGAAACATTGTTTTCAAGCCAATCCTTGCACCAAATTTCAGAGACACCCGGCGTCTCCACAATTCATTTCCAAATCGCATTCCAACAGCAGTTTGTTGAATAGAGCTCGAGCTCATGTGCTGTTGAATTTGAATTTTGTAATTTTTGTTCTGCCATGGTAACATTAATCTGCACCAGAAGAAACTGCATTGTTTAAAACCAACCATCGCACGAATTTCAAATACAGCCAATCAGCGGTCTATCCAACTTTATTTAATCTCAAGCTTGCATTCCATTTCACTGAAGAGCCCGCCAGCGATTAGCCTTGCTGTGTGTGTGAATCTAAAGGGGGCGGAGTTACGCTCGTGCGTGTGTGCGCGCGTTATTGGATCATGAGCAATGAGCAATGCCGATGCCAAGTGCGCGTGCTTTTAAGGCTGCCCTTCTTTTCTAAAATCCGCTTCAGGTAAAACACGCGCGTTGTCGGACATTGCTAAAACGGACTTGATTCAAATCTTAATCCTAAAGCCTAATCCTAAGCCAAACCAATTCCTAACCTAATCCTAACCTAAGCCAAGCCTTTTCAAGAAGGTAGATGTCAGAACAATTGCGTTTTGAACAAGTTTTTGTTGGGGCCGGAGCGTGTGCAGGCGCGCTAGTGGATCATGAGCATGAGCATGCCGATGCCACGTGCGCGTGCGTTTTAAAAAAGAAGCGCCAGGTGCTTTTAATAAAGAAGCTTTTCGTGCCGGTATCCTAATAGTCTAAACGGGATCATGATCATCGCATCGCACGTACCGTACCGTTGGCTGAGTGCAGAGCGCGCACGCACCACACTCCCGAACATAAGACAGACGTACCATAACGACCACAATAAAAGAAAAAAACAAACAAAATCAACAGAAACAAAGTGAAAAAACGAGGCAAAACCGAAACCGGTATCCTAATAGTCTAAACGGGATCATGATCATCGCATCGCACGTACCGTACCGTTGGCTGAGTGCAGATCCCGCACGCACCGCACTTCTGAACATGGACAGATGTACCATAACGACTACAACAATGGAATAAACAGAACAAAATCAACAAAAGAAAAGTGAAAACTAGACAAAAAAGAAGAAACTGATTGATGTTCACTTTTTCTGTTTTTCTGCAGATTCAGTTTTTGGACCGCAGTGGATTAGAATAGAAACAGCATTTCATTTTTTCAAACCATTTATCTGTCGCCAACAAAATTAAGGGCTGAGGGAGGTGATTAGTGTGGATTATTGCTTATTGCAGACAAGAAACTTTATGCGGAAACTGAGCTAAAGTGAAGAAAACTGAATCGCTGTCGAACGTGAAACATGGCGCCGTCGTCACCGCGAAGTGACTACGTTACGTAGAGTGATACGTTGATTTTGGCAGGCCAGGCAGAATGACTGCGAGAGTGCGATGCGAATGCGGCCTGATGTTTTCTGATCTGGTCAACGTCGCGTCGCAAGCAACGCCACGGACAGTGCTGTTTTTTTATGTTTTTCGTTCCACATGGTTTTGCTCGATTTTGCTGAATTCATGTTTTTTCAGATTTGCCGTGTCATGGACAGTGGCGAAAGCGGGAGGCAGGACCTCGGGTGAGGGGGGAGGGTGCTTGCCTAATTTTAGAGGGGGGTGTCAGGTGCTTTCTCTGTGAGGGGGGTGCACTGCAGAAAAATTTCATGAGGGGGGTGCACGGGATCGCACGGGTAATACCAATTTTTTGCTTTGGAAAAACACCAAAATTCTCGTAAAATACGGAATATCTTGTGCAAAGAAGCTGTTTGTTTGGTCAGAAACAACAAAATCTATGCAGGAACAGACATAAACGTCAAGAAAAATGGGGGGAGTCTAGTACCGAGGTAAAGGGGGGAATCATAGGCAAAAGACCGCACGTACCGAAAGACCGCACGTGCCAAAAGACCGAAAGACCAAAATACCGCAGATTGGTGTGGAACCAAAATACCGCACGTGCCAAAAGACCGCACGCGCATTTAGCAAGTCGGTTCCGCTGATTCTACAGAGTGAGCCAAAAAAGGTTCCAATTCTAAAATGCAATCACTGGCTTGTGCTGAGGTGTTTCGAGCTGAAAATTAAACACAATTAAAGCTGAAACACTATTAAAAAAACATTTGGAGGTTGTGATGCTCGTTTGTGTGCTCGTGCCCGTCAGTGATTCGCTTTGTGTACGTGTGCTGCGACAGCTATGAACTTCATGCGATGTGGTTTTTCGTAAACCAGCGATTCGACGAACTCGTAATTTACCAACCAGATTTATTTGTCTTAGTTTTTTTTCAATCAGCAGTTTCAGTTTCAGTCTGACTGTCGGAGTCGGATTGTTTTGTTTTGTAGTGTCGTGTTTTGACTGTGTTGTAGTCTTTGAGTGTTTGTTTCGGTTGACTTTTTTCCTCAGTTGTGTTGACAGTTCACTAAAAAACCGGACATTTTCATGTCATTTCCTTTCTGATTCCACTTACTTTGAGGCATTCTGTTGTTTTAACTTTGAGGCGTTTTGTTAGGCTATTGGATCATACAATTGCTTTGTTTTGATTTGCTTTCAAAGAAAACTGGAAATCTGAGAGCGAAATAAAATCAATCAATCAATCAATCAGGTTTTTCTGGTACTCCTTAAAAATATGGGTCCGCTCAAATTTTATCGCAGCACGCCGATTGATGGCTCAAATGAAAGCCCTCGTTCTGCTGAGCAATCCTGTGTGAGGGTTTTTTGAAATTCAAAATTTTGAAGAAGTTATTTGAATTTTCAATTTTTGATTGAGTGCGTCTGTGGTGAACGTGTACAGCGCACTGAATGACTATATTTATGTGCTTGATGGATATTTATAATGGATACCGTTCACATGATTGCATGAAACAGTCATACGTCTGAAGGTAGGACCCACGGGTTACGGTAGCGGTAGTTTTGGGTCTTGACACGAAGTTGCTGAAAGCCACTTTGTTTCTTGTGAATAACAGTCGAAACTTTTCAAAAAATTTCAGCATTTCAACAGAATATGTCAAAAACTGGATTTCAAGGGTTACGATAATTCTGCTGTTGGTCTCGACACGATTTTTCAAAAACGTCCTTTATTGCCAGGTAAAGCTACTGGGATGATGGATACCGTTCACATGATTGCATGTAACAGTTATTATATGTCAAAAGTTTGGTCCCACGGGTTACGGTAGCGGTAGTTTTGGGTCTGTACCGTAACCCTTGAAATCCGCTTTTTGACATGTTTCTAAAAGGTTTCAACTGTTAATCACAAGAAACAAAGTGGATTTCAGCAACTTCGTGTCAAGACCCAAAACTACCGCTACCGTAACCCGTGGGTCCTACCTTCAGACTTATGACTGTTTCATGCAATCATGTAATAACGGTATCCATTATAAATATCCATCAAGCACATAAATACAGTTATTCAGTGCACTGTACACGCTCACGGCTCACCACAGACGTACTCAATCAAAAATTTCAAATTCAAATAACTTCTTCAAAATTTTGAATTTCAAAAAACTCTCACACAGGATTACTCAGCAGAACGAATGCTTTCATTTGAGTTATCAATCAGCGCGCTGCTATAAAATTTGAGCGGACCCATATTTTTAAGGAGTACCGTTTTTCTGACCCAATTTTTGTTACGGTATGTTGCCCCTATCACTCACTACAGCAGAACATCTGGAAAACCTGAAAAAAATCGACAAATGTTGTGAAAAGCAGAGGGTTGATTTAGCTGTAACAAAGGGACCTCATGTTTTAACATTGGGAAAACAGTGTTAGAACATTTTGGGAGTTTTTTGTGATCAATTTTTTTTTGGTTTACACATTTTTACAGTGTAATTTTCAAAAAATAGCAATTTTTGACGAAAAAACAATGTTCATCCATAATCTCACTATTTATCATTGCTCATAAACGGACTTCCGAACTGATGTATCGTCACGCGAAGTCAAATTGAATTTTGTACGAAATTGCCGAACCACTGTAGAAAAGTTATTCGCACGTTCCCACCAATTGGCAGCCCAGACTCGCTGGTCTGCCGTCCACTTAACCATGATGGCAGCAAAGACTGAAAATGGAATTGCATCTTTCAATGCAGAAAACAACCAGTCTGCTGTGGTGATGGTGAAAATATCAGCGTGGCAAATTTGGTGCGGTCTTTTGGCACGTGCGGTATTTTGGTTTGATAGCATCTGCGGTCTTTTGGTCACAAAAAAATGTCAAATGTGCGGTCTTTTGGCACACAAAAGGGGGAGGGGGTACACGGGATTTTTGGCTGATGGGGGGGGTGGACCCCAACCTCTCCGCACTTTCGCTACTGGTCATGGAGAAGGAGAGGTCGAGCTCAAACGTTCGAACGATGAAGGTTTGCGAAGCGGAGCTGAGCAACCTCACCAATTCCGGACCATGCTCAAGCACCACAACGACAATTGCCGTCACCAGCAGCAGCAGCCGCGGATCATTACAATCGTCGTGCCCCACGTCCACAAAGCATCAGCTCCACCGCTGGGACCTCGTCGCAAAAGTCCAGTGTAGGGTTGTTGAACAAAAATCGAAATTTAAAAAAAGTGATTAAAAACAAAAATGCCAAAAAAAATTTCTTTTAATTTTTGACTGATTTTAGATTTCACAACTTCTGTGATGAAGTTTTTGAGCGTCCCAAACCTTGGCTTACCATTTCCGATGCAGATGAGGTAACAATTTGCCTCGCAATCTCAGTTCTGAGCGTCTGAGCTGCTCCGTTTGCAAGCGCTATGTTGTCTGGTTGCTGTTTCGTGTCGTGTCGTCGCGACATCATCAGAATTGATCGAATTTCAAGCCGGTATGTTTGTTTTCATTTGAACTGAGGACAATTAGTGACGTTTTGGGGATCAAAACACAAGAAGAGGCATGGTAACGGTTTGGAAAAGGGGTAAATGAGGTCACCAAAACAAAATCTGGAAAGTTCCGCCATACGGAAATCATTAGGGAGGCGCTTGCATATCAAATGTGGTTCTTCGAGCTCTCTGATTGATTTAGCACAACTTTGATTTTTTAATTAAAAAACAAAAAAACCGATTTTTGCGTTTTTTAACAACCCTAGTTCCATATTACTGAGCGATGAAGGTGACGCGTGCAGTGCGACGACGAACGACAGTCAACTAGCGGTGGCAAGTCAACGTCGCGTCGCAAGCAGCGCAACGGAAAGTAAAATTTTTATGTTTTCGTTCCACACGTTGTTGCTCGATTTTGCTGAATTGGCGTGCTTTATTTCAGATTAGCCGTCGCCGTCTCGTGAAGGTCGAACGTTCCAAAGAGGAAAAAGTCAAAACGGATCTGTGTGGCGTGCGGGTGAACAATTTCTAACATAGTTGTTCCAGAGCAGGGGGTTGGGGGGGGCGATATAGATAGCTGGAGCAAATTTTCCAGACAGATTGCCAGTCTCGGTTGCCAAAAAGCACATTAGTGCACCGCGCGCTGATGTACAGACGGCAGTTTCATTATGATGAAGTGAAGCGGCGTCAGCCGCTGCAACGCTTACAGTCCGACCCGAACCTGACACATGCATTTTCCAGCTTTACTTCATCATTCATGCTGAAGCTGCCGCCTGCGCTTCAGCGCGTGCGTGTACGGAATGGCCGAGTAAACATAGCAGCTTTTTTCAGGGTGCAAGGAGTGCGCGAAATTTGAATGTAAGAAACAAGCGTTCAAAAATTCAAACACTGTGTGTCAAATTTGCCGTGTTTTTTAATTGATTGATTCTTCGTGCTATTCTGATCATTCTTTCTCCCTTGCACACACAATTGAGAAATACAGAAAATTGATTGTCTAAGCAGTCGCACCATCAAGTGATAATAGTTTATTCGATGACACTTGAACAAGATGACGAAGACGTGCAGCTGGTGGGTGGGTCGCCGATTTTCTCGAATTTCTTCTGGTTTGGTCGTGATGTTTTTTCATACGTACTTTTCTTTATCTTGGTGTGATTAAATTGTCGCATAAAATTGGGAGGTTGTTTTATTTATTGGATAAATTGGATTGTTTGTTTGAAATAAACAATTGACTTTGTCATGTGGTTCAATCAATGTCAACCAATCATCAGACACGTCGTTTTTCTGGTTGGCGTTGGCGTTGTTTTGCATTGGTGAGACGAACAAAAAAAGTTGCAGAAACGGTTGAATTTGAAAGTTGTATGGATGCCAATTCTGACTTGTCATTCCCAAACAAAACAAACGAGGTCAAGCCCAAAACAAAACGTGCGTGTGTGTGTTTTCACCATTTTCTACTAGTGTCTGTGCTGTGCTTCGCCGCATTTTCTTTGTCAAGGTTTCCTGTGCCAGAGCAGTGGAATGGATCCCGTCGGCGTCGTTTTACAAAACCCACACTGAGACATGAACAGTGGGATTGCGACGGCGTCGTTTTGGACAGTTTTGTTTTGTTCACTGACAAATCAAAATCGCCATGTTTGCAACAGAAGCGTTGTTTAAACTTTTCAAATAAAAAGAAATTGAAATGGACTTTTTTGGGTTACGGTAGTTTAGACTAATAGGCCAACCAAAAGAAACTGATTGATATTCACTTTTTCTGCGTTTTTGGACCGCTGTGATAGTGGATTAGAATAGAAACAGCATTTCATTTTTTTTCAACCATTAGTTGCCCCGAAAATAAGGGATGAGATGTGGATTGCTTTTTGGCAGACAAGAACCTTTATGTTGAAATTGAGCAAATGTCTGAAAAGTGAAAACTGAATCGCAGTCGAACGTGAAACATGGCGCCGTCGTCGCTGCGACGTGAATAACGTGACACGTTACGTTTATTGATTTAGGCAGACAGAATGACTGCGATACGAGTGTGACTTACTGTTGTCTGATCTGGTCAACGTCGCGTCGCAAGCAACGCCACAGACCGAACACACGGACAGTGCTGGTTTTGTTTTTCGTTCCATATGTTTTTGCTCGAGTTTGCTGAATTCAGTTTTTTTAGATTTGCCGTGCCATGGAGAGGTCGAGCTCAAAAGCGTTCGAACGATTAAGAATTGCGAAGCGGAGCTGAGTTCTGGCAAACGTGTTGCACTCTACCTTGTCCATGTCACCAACGATCTTGCTCTCGCGTGGGTTTTGCAATTGGTTTCAATTGTTGGTGCTGAATTTGTCGTGTGGTTCTTACACCGCACCTCACACGCATCTCGCAGCTGAAAGCATGGCTGTTCCAGAGCTGTGACCAGTTTTATAAAAGCGAGGAGCTGAGGAGTGAATTGAGTATAACACGTGTTAAAAATTCACTCCTCAAAACACTCCTTAATCCGAAACTACCCAGAGCACGATTCTCGTTTTTTAGCGGTGAATTTTCTGTCGCTGTTTCTGCTTGTAAACCAAGTCTGAATGGAAGAAAACCAAAAATTACCATATTTATTATCAAAACCGGCGACAAAATCAAACCAAACCGCTAAAAAACATGCTATTCAAATGTTTACAAGTCGAATTTGACTTGTAAGTTTTTTTGAGGAGTTGAGGAGTCTTCTATAAAACCGAACCAAAATTGAGGAGTAAATTTACTCCGCAACTCCTCACTCCTCAACTCCTCACTTTTATAAAACCCATTTTCTTCTGAGTAGAGAGAAAAGTGAGTAAAACTCCTCAACTCCTCACTTTTATAAAACTGGCCACTGGTGGTTTGGTGATTGTGAACTGATTTTTTTCATCTGCCTCGTTTCATCTTTTTCTGCGTTACTGCCCTTGTTTGCGAACCATCCAATCCAACAACAACGACTGTTGCGCCATCCAGGGCGATGCATTGCAGCCTCCCGGTTGGCTGCTGCCCCAATGGCACTGCTGTCGTGCGTGCCGTCCAGTCGCGACGTCTGCTGGTGTTCATCGGTGCTGTGCTTTGCACGATCAGGGTCGTCGACGAGTCGGTTTCATGATGTTGTGCAGCTTGGTGTTGTCAAAGCTTCAGTTTCACCCATAAACCATGCCTTGAAACTCCCTATAGCGGCCGCTATAGGGCGCGAAATAAAAAAAACCTCGATTTTTTGCCGTTTTTTACAAAGTGTACCATGTTGCAACGCATTTTTCTACCCAAGCGGATGTTTTTCAGAACCTGAAATGCTGTGCGTTTTGAAGATCTTGCGGAGCTCTACCAAGATATTAGCTCCGTCAAATCGGATCGTGTCCCTATTTTTTACTGTGAGCTACGCAAAATTACTTTTTTGCATTTTCACACTTTTTCCTTACTTTTATTTTCATGCAATGACAAAACAGTTTCTGACCCTGATTTTTGTGTCAAACAGGAGTTTTCGAGGTCGCTGAATTCAAATCTGTCCTTAGATTTTTGTCCCGGGCAATTTTTTGCCCAAAAATTGGGCAAAAACGCATTTTTTGCGTTTTCAGTGTTTTTTGTTTTAATGTTTTAATTTTATGCGTGGATTTTATTTAAAAAATTATTTCTGATATAGCTTTACAACCGTTGTACTTGAATCAGTTTTTATATTTTGCAACTGACCGCTTGCTCACCCAAAAAACGGGTAAAATGTTGATTTTTTGCTTTTTTCATATGTTTTCGTTTCACAGTGAAAAAAATCAGTTCAGAAATAACTTTTAATTTTAATTTTTAATTCTCCAGGAGGTTTTCAAGATCGCTGAATTCGAATCTGATTTTAGATTTTTGCCCCGGGCAATTTTTTGCCCAAAAATTGGGCAAAAAAACTTTTGCGCTTTCCAGTGGTTTTTTGTTTTAATTTCTAATTCTAAGTGTGGATTTTTATAAAAAAAATTGTTTTCTAATAGCTTTACAGCTTCTGTACTTGAATACGTTATTATATTTTGTAACGGACCACTTTCTCATCCAAAAATGGGTAAAACATGGATTTTTTGCCGTTTTCAGACGTTTTCAATAAATAAGTTTGAAAACAATTTTTAAAACCCCTTCTTTGGAGTTCCCAAATGCGCCGAATCCATATATGTACAAATTTTACAACTGACCCATTATTAACCCTTATAAATGGGTAAAAAGCTACACTGTAGTCTTTCTGTAGACCTTTTTCTTTTTTGTGTTTGAACCAGACTTGTTAATTGATGTTAATTTGTCCTCGAAAGTTTTTTACGCTGCTAAAATTGAATTTGTTTTTGGTTTTTTAAAACTGGTGCATTTTTACCCCAATTTTACCAAATTGGGTAAAAACTGTCACTTTCAGCTTTTTGTTTGAAACGTACATTATGAATGGTTTTGCGTTTCTTTGATGCTTGAGATTGATTCAAGTCTGCTGTTATGCACCGAGATTAGTGTTTTAACCCAAAAGGGTAAATACTTATGCACTTGCCTTATTTCAGGTCTTTTTGCTTTTTGCGAGAAAGAAGCTTGTAAAGGTTAAAAGGTTCTGTATTCTAGTTAGTGTATTTCATTTTCATTAGTCTTATTTTCTAAAGCTCTCAAGTTTTTGCTCAAGACTGACAGACTGACATGTACCCATACCGAATATACATTTACCCTTATATTTTGCCCCACTTTTTACCCTTTTGGGTTAAAACAGTGGTCTCGGTGCATGACATCAGACTTGAATTCATCAATCTCAAGCATCAAAGAAACGCAAAACCATTCATAATGTAAGTTTCAAACAAAAAGCTGAGAGTGCCAGTTTTTACCCAATTGGGTAAAATTGGGGTGAAAAGCACCAGTTTTAAAAACCAAAAACAATTTCAACTTCAGCGGCGTAAAAAATTTTCGAGGACAGATTAACATCAATTTACAAGTCTGGTTCAAACACAAAAAAGAAAAACGTCAACAGAAAGACTACAGTGTAGATTTTTACCCATTTATAAGGGTTAATAATGGGTCAGTTGTAAAATTTGCCTACAGATATGGATTCGGCGCATTTGGGACCTTCTAGGAAGGGGTTTTAAAAACTGTTTTCAAACTTATTTATTACTATGAAACGAAAACGTCTGAAAACGGCAAAAAATCCATGTTTTACCTATTTTTGGATGAGAAAGTGGTCCGTTACAAAATATAATAACGTATTCAAATATAGCAGTAATAAAGCTATTAGAAAACAGTTTTTTAAATAAAAATCCGCACTTAAAATTAGAAATTAAAACAAAAACCACTGAAAAACGCAAAAAATGCGTTTTTGCCCAATTTTGGGGCAAAAAATTGCCCGGGGCAAAAATCTAAGGTCAGATTCAAATCCAGAGACCTTGAAAACCCCTGTTTGACACAAAAGTCAGGGTCAGAAACTGTTTTGTCATTGCATGAAAATAAAGAAAAATGCAAAAAAAAGTAATTTTGCGTAGCTCACAGTGAAAAATAGGGACACGATCCGATTTGACGGAGCTAATATCTTGGTAGAGCTCCGCAAGATCTTCAAAACGCACACTATTTCAGGTTCTGAAAAACATCCGCTTGGGTAGAAAAATGCGTTGCAACATGGTACACTTTGCAAAAAACGGCAAAAAATCGAGGTTTTTTTAATTTCGCGCCCTATAGCGGCCGCTATAGGGAGTTTCAAGGCATGGTTTATGGGTGAAACTGAAGCTCCTTGTTGAGTAGAATAACGCTGCACCATTAGTTTGATTTTGACCCCGTGTAGCAGCACTTCAGTACTAGGCCCCCCCCCCACTCTTAGGTGCAACCGGTGTTAAAACTGTTTTTCAGGGACTTTTTTTGAAAATGGTTTTCCAACTTCAGAATATTGCTCTGGATTTTGCCAAACACACAGTTGAGCAACAAAACCTGTATAAAACCTGTTCTTGTCTGTTTTGTGAACAATAATCAAAAGCGTTGCTTTTTCCACACAGTTGATTGGTGGATTCTACGAATGAACATTTGGATTTGTTTCGACGACCGAAAATTCAGATTTACGGTGTACGGAATGGCCGAGTAAACATGGCAGCTTTTTTCAGGGTGCAAGGAGCGGCGAAATTTAAATGAAAGAAACAAGCGTTCAAAAATTTAAAAATTGTGTGTCAAATTTGCCGTGTTTTTGACTGATTGATTCTTCGTGCTATTCTGATCATACTTTCTCCCTTGCACACACGATTGAGAAATACACCAAATAGATTGTCTAAGCAGTCGCACCACCAAGTGATAGTAGATTTTATTTGATGACACTTGAATGAGATGACGAAGACGTGCAGCTGGACGAAAGTGGGTCGCCGATTTTCTCGAATTTCTTCTGGATTTGGTCATGATGTTTTTTCATACTTGCTTTATCTTGGTGTGATTTAATTGTCGCATAAAATTGGGAGGTTGTTTGTTTATTGGATTAATTGGATTGTTTATTTAGAAGAAACAATTGACTTGATGTGGTTCAATCATTGTCAATCAACAATCATCAGAGACGTCGTTTTTCTGGAGTTGGCGTTGCTTTGCATAGGTCAGACGAACGAAAAAGTTGCAGAAACGGTTGAATTTGTAAGTTTTATGGATGCTAATTTTGGCGTGTCACCAAACAGAAGTCAAAAGCAGTACGTGTGTGTGTGTCTCTTCAACATTTTCTACTTGTGTCTGTGCTGTGCGTCGCATTCATTTTCTTTGTCAAGGTTTCCTTTGCAAGAGCAGTGGAATAAATCCCGTCGTCGTCGTTTTGCAAAACCCAGACTGTGAAATGAGCAGTGCGATTGCGGCGTCGTCGTTTTGGACATTTTTGTTTTGTTCACTGACAAATCAAAATCACCATGTTTGCAATAAAAGCGTTGTTTAAACTTTTCAAATAAAAAGAAATTGAAATGGACTTTTTTGGATTACGGTAGTTTAGACTAATAGGCCAACCCGCTTCGAACAAACCTACTCGTAAAAAAAATTTTTTAATTAAAAAAACGGAATTTTTCCCCCTCCTAACCCGATCCCTAGGCCTAGATCACGATCATACACACAGCGATGTCGAGCAGCAACAAACGAGCGCGTGTGCGTTGTTTCTTTGACGTCGCCATTGATGGCAACCCGATTGGTCGCATTGTGTTTGAGTTGCACAACGATCGATGCCCGAAAACGTGCGACAACTTTCGGGCGCTGTGCACAGGTGAGCAGCCGATGAGCCGTTCACACAGTCCATCATGATCACATTCTGTT
This sequence comes from Theristus sp. LFF4_11, assembly GCA_030248135.1. Classification (NCBI taxonomy): domain Eukaryota; kingdom Metazoa; phylum Nematoda; class Chromadorea; order Monhysterida; family Xyalidae; genus Theristus; species Theristus sp. LFF4_11. The sequence goes on along the minus strand of JASANC010001516.1, from coordinate 47,243 downwards.
TTTTTTGTCTGACATTTTGTCAGTCATGGTGGCGAAACATAGAATAGAAGTATGTGGTGAGCGCGAGTGTGCGTGAGCATGCACCTATTTTGTGACTGTTTTTGGTCGTTCTTTGTTACCATCTTGATTGCTTGAGTTTGAAATAATTGAAATTAGCTTGAAAATAGTCCACCGGACCCGCAGGGGTTAAAGGGGGCGATGTAAGTGTCTGGAAGAAATTTGACAGGTTGGTAAGTAGCTGAGGAAATTGCGTGTGGGGGATACCGATGTGCGCAGCCCTCAAAACCGGTGTGCAGCCCGCAAATTGCGGTGGCATTTTTGTCGTCGCCGACTTGAAGGCTGTGCACCATTTTGAGGACTGTGCACATTTGCAAGGCAGCCGGTGCAATGAAGCAAAGCTCGCAAAGTTTGTTCTTGCTGGCTGCACATCGGTTTCGAGCGAGCTGCGCACATCGGTACCGCACACCTCCGCACGAGTATGCTCCAGTCTTATAGTTTTTTTGTTGTAAAAAAACCCGTTGTCTAACAAAACAGTTTGCGTCGTTCAAGGTGAGCGCGGTCGCAGCGACGTGTCGAACAAGCCGTTGCACTACAAAGGCTCAACGTTCCATCGGATCGTCAAGAATTTTATGGTGCAAGGTGGCGACTTCACGGCCGGCAACGGCACTGGCGGAGAGTCGATCTACGGTGGATACTTTGACGACGAGGACTTGTATCGTAAACACGATCAGGTGTGCTAAACGCAGAAACCGTCGTTGTGCACAGCTGACGGCGGCTAAATCAACATGCACTCGGGCTGTGCTCGATATTATCCTTTCTTTTGGTTTGGAGACTCATTGCGTTGGCACGCAGCGATAGGAGAACGTTTCATCGATTGCGCGGCACTTCAAATTTGCGGTGTCGTCGCATTGAATATTTGGATGCTTTTGCTTTTAGCTGTGCGACTTTTCGCAAAGCATGAAATTTGTGTGTGTACATACTTTCTGAAACAATAATACCAATCGTTGTAATCAACGGACACTTGATCAACATACATTTTATTGCAGCCGTTCTTGCTGTCGATGGCCAATCGCGGTCCAGACACGAACGGCTCACAGTTCTTCATCACCACCCGCCCGGCACCGCATCTGGACGGTCATCACGTGGTGTTTGGACAGGTTTGGCATTTTTGGCGGCTTGTTTTGATTCTCCAGTTCTCTTCTCATAGAACCTTCTGAATTCAAAAATACAGAGATGTATAGCTATGATTGTCGAATGTTGTTGTGTCCGATAGAAAATACTTGATGCCGCACGAACGTACGGTAATTACAGAACAAAACCGTTTCCTTCCAGGTTGTCAACGGGCACAATGTGGTCAGCGAAATTGAGAACCAGCGAACGGACTCGAAGGCGAATCGTCCCTATGCGGACGTGACCATCTTGAACTGCGGTGAACTGTTGCGCAAGGCAAAGGAGACAAAAAAGCACGAGAAGAAGCGCGACAAGAAACGCGCGAAGAAGACGAAACGCGGTCGGAGCAGCGAAGATGGAAGTAGCAGCAGCGCGAGTGACAGCTCAAACGCACAGCACGACTCTGACACGAACGAGCCAGCGGCAGCAGCGGACGCACACGACAACACGGAGCAAAGCAAAGAGGCTGCGGCGAAGCCGGCCGAAAACGGCGCCGACAACGCGCACGAGACGAAGTCGTCCGAGCCGCAACCGTCCGTGCATTACGTGCCGGAAGTGCCCACGAATCGCTATCTGATGCGGCGCTCACGCACTCCGGAGCAGGCGGCGGCAGCGGCGGCAGGCGACGGCGACAAGGACGCGAAACGAAAAGCGGACGATGAAAAGACGACGACGGGTGCGGCGAAGCGACGCTATCGAAGCAGCGAGTGGCGTCCGATCGAGGGCAGCAAAAGCGTGGTGGTGGCACGGGCGCGCGTCACAAAGTCCGGCCACAAGGTGCGCGGCAGGGGCAGTCTGCGCTACCGGACGCCGACGCCCGACGACGACGAGGCTCGTCGACAGCGGCACGCACGCACACGCTCGGCGCCCTATGGCAGGTGGGTGCAGTGCACGACTGCTGTGGTACAGAGTGCTCCAAAAGTAGTGCGTGCAACTTTCAAGGCTAACTTTGTGCTTCCGAAGTAAGCGACGAAAATTTCAGCTCAAACGGTCCAACCGTTGGCGAGTTAGAGCGATTCAAAGTTGCACCCACCACTTTTGGATCATTCTGTATTATATAAGCTCGCATGCTCGCTGACGTGTCACTCAGTGTGTTGCATATTGCGTTGCACTTCACTTCAATCTTGTTTGCGACCTCACGTTTACTGGTTCGCGTTTCTTATTGTTCCTCGATCGCTACACTCGGTGATTTTGCGTGAACTGCGATGAGGTGAGCTCGTGTCCGGATTGGCTGAAAAAAGTGCGCTCCCGGCTGACAGAACTACTGTCATCTTTCGAATTTTGTCTCGAGACTGTGACACCTGGCCAACTGATATGGATTTCAACGAGAGAGAGTGCCGACTGACATTGATGACGGCCACCACTGCCTGGTGTCCTGGTGTGAATCTTCCAATGGGATTCTGCGAAACGAAACAATATCACATGAAAACAAAACTGTGACGGAAAGCCGATTAAACATGGCAGCTTTTTTGAGGTGCAAGGAGCGCGCGAAATTAGAAGGAAAGAAGAAAGACGCTCAGAAATCCAATTGTTTTTTTCAAATTTGACGTGTCTTTTTAAACGAATTCTTCGTGCTATACTGACCGTTCTTTCTCCCTTGCACACACGATTAGGAATTATCTTGGCATTCTTGGAAAAGACAACTTGCAGACCTGATCCTGCCTTTGATAGAGAATACAGCCTTTATTCGGCCATACTGTACAAATGCTATGAAACGTCCCCGTTCAGGGCCGGTCGTGGCCGCGAACGCTCGATCTCGCCCATCCGCGGCAGCGTCACGCCGCCGCACTGGAAACGCGAACAACGACGCACCATAAAGTACAGCGAACTGAAACGAAGAATCGAGCGGATGAAAGCGGAACAGGAGAGAGCGCGTGCGCCGCACAGCGACAGCAGCGATGCGGAAGGTGCCTGATTCGCGTTCGGTATTGATCGGTTTGGCCGGTGTATCACGGCACAGAGGACTGGAAATGGCGTTTAAAAACCGTTTTTATTTCCGAAAAGCAATAAAACCGTTTTTTATCAAACTTTGCTGAAGGTCATGTTTGTTTTTGTCCGGTCTGAAAATGAAGTGTGAGCCAAAAGCAACTATAACAATAGATGATGGATAGGGAGGATATTAGTTTCATGCGTGACGTGGCAACTGTGAGCCCAGTCGTGGTGACACTGAACAATCGCAAGTAGTTCTGAGTTGCCGAATGGAACCGACCGTTTTTTTTGTCAATCCGTGCAAACGCATTGTGTAGCAGAACAACAACGAAAAACTTCAGGTGGCCAGGAGAATGAGGCGCCCAACGAGCCTGCGGCGCGTGTCGAAGAGTCGACGACCGAAAAGAAGGAGAAAGACAAGCCGAAAAGTGGCGGCGACCGGGAACGTGAACGGGGCGATCGCAAACGAGAGCGAACACATCGAGAGCGACGGTCGCCGGGTGAACGACAGCAGCGGCCACGGCGACGCTTCTCGGAGCACTCGCCGGAGCGAAAGACACGCCGCAGTCGTTCGTGACTCACTTGACACGGTCGCACATTCTCACCTGACTTTAGTTTCTTTCTCTTCTTTCTCGAACCGTTTTTAGGCTGAAACTTTGGTCACTCTCTGACTACGACCTGGTATCATCAGGCATATCTGACTAACGCTGCTGGTGCTGCACATGCACCGGTGGTTTTCGGATACTGCTTCGACAGTTGTAACGATAGTCTGGTTTATGATCGAAGGTTTTGGCATTCGATTGTAGTTGTTCACTCCCCTTCTTGATTGTTTTCGTTTCTGTTTTGAAAGAGTTGAATTGTTGTCGACGTAACTGTTCAGTACATTTTTGTTGCGTTTTTAGCCTTCAAAATTGATTTTGTTGTTGTTTGTTGATGTTTCATTGCGAGTCTTGTTTGTTCTTTGTGGATAATTTTGTGTTTATCTGAATTTTATTTCGCCTGGAATTCCAGGCTGATTGTTCTCTTGATAAGTTGTGTTTTCAGTTGAGTAAACTTTGACCACGATAGAATGAAATGATGCACTGATAATGGAGTCGGATGTTGTTTTGGTGTGGCTAACTGAAATCACCACAGCAGGATTATTCGGACGTTTCGATTGAAACTGAAAGCATCCTCCTGTTCATTATTGATACCGTCAACCTGTAAAGACCGTCGACATACCGACCGCCCCATTGGCTGTTGTTCGACTCGATCCGCTATACCACGGTGTTCGACTGAAAAACTGTTTTTTAAAATTGGCTTATCAATTCGTGCTGCCTCCACGCAGGCACATTTGTCGAGTCAGTGTGGTGTGTTTAAAACTTTCTGAAAAAACTGACCGGTCTTCAGACAAGGACTCCTGATGAACGATGTCCTCCGAGTGTTTCACGAGTATCACAACGTCAGACCGAAGTGTGCCCGCGAAAGTGACGCTGTTGGCGCTGAATCCGTGCGTCGATCTGATTGCACTGGTGCTCGACGGGAATACGGTGGTGTTGCAGCGAAGCTTCTGGAAAAAGGTCGGCCAGTAGCACGCGCACATGTGCACCCCATTGCCATGCCACGTTGTGATGTGCGTCGTCGGGGGGGGGGGCTCAATTTGCAGTGACCTGCACCGTGCACACATCAATCTCATTGCCTCATTAAGGACACGTCAACACGTGCTCCGCAACGAGACGCTCGGACGCTGGTGTATTGCATCCCAAAACATCCTGCTTCATTATGCCCGTGGACTGCGGACGATTGAGACTGCAGCTACATGCGACCATTTGCATTTGCACCGCAGGCGTGGCAATACGAGACGGCAGCGGATGTGACGTGCCTCGCGTGGCATTGCACGGAGCAGTGCGTGTCCGTGGGCCTGATCGACGGCTGTCTGCTGCTGCTCGCGGCGGAGAGTGGCCACGTGACGCACACACTGCGGCTGGCAGCACTGCCGCTCACGCACATGCGATGGACGCCGATGGCTGTGCCGCTGACTGGTGCAGCCACGCAGGTGTGTGTGTGATGGTTGAAGTGAAACGCGCTGTTTGGGCGCCAAATGTTTTAGGTTCATCCGTTCTCTGTTTCGAACGGCAGATGAACCAAAAAACCAAACCTTTTGTGGACACTAACTGAACGTAAAACTCAATTTCGAGTTGGTATTCGAGAATTCGATTTTTGTGTGAATGGATGTTTTGGTGCTTGTTCGAAACCGGGCTGCAGTCATTGGTAAAGGCCCATTAATGTAGCACGCTGAATGTATTTGTTTTTTATTAGCTTATTTTAACGTTGAACAATTCTTCATTCTTTGGTTACCGCAAAGTGTCGCGAATGTTTTCCAGTTCTCGAAGTCGTTCGGCGAACTGCCACCGATGCCGGATTCGAGCGAGCAATCGGCCGGCTCAGCATCAGTGAAAAACAGTGGCAGCACACAGCAACAACAGCAGCAACAGCGAGCGTGCATCTCCGCAAACGAGTGGTGCTTGCAGTTGATACGCCGCAGGGCAGACACGCACGGCGCACAGGCGCCAGCAATGCTCGCCGTCGTCTACGAGCGCAAGAGCGTTGTGCTGTTGCTTGATGGCGTGTTCGCTGTTGTACAGGTTGCGCGCGCACACCGCGCATCCGTTTGATGTTCGATTCGATTATACACGTTCGACTGCAGCAGTGCAACGGCGCGGTCGAGCGAGCGTTCGCGGTCGATGGGCGGAGTCTATAGCCTTGTGTTGTGCGGACTACCGCGGAAAGCAGCCGCGCCGGTTTGGCGTCAGCCAGGCGACACTTTTGGTCATCTTCAGAATCTAACCAAATAAAAAGCAAACAAACAAGTGGCGTTTCGACCTCAAGTCGCCAAGCAATAGTGGTCTGTTCCATTGCCCAAAAACTCGGAACACGAGTGCTCGCTGGGACGGACGCCCGTTCACTGCAGCAGCCGAAAGCCACTGGGCGTAAGAAGAAAAGCGATGTTTCCACGGTTTCAGTTTATGGATTTGAGAACAGATTTATAGTGTTTGGCGAATACAGTTGTGAGCGAACACTGTGCGAAAAAAGCAGTGTTGTGCAGCTGGACGTGTCAGCATGGCAGTGCGGCGGCGTGCGCAGTTGTCTTCTGTCGAGTGACGCCCGAGCGCTCGCAGTGCAGCTCGCCACTGAGACGGGCACCATGCAGGTGCGACTCGCGAAAGTCGCCGCATTCAACAGTGGCGCGCAGCTGACTCAGGTACGCGCATTCCATTGCGACGTCGACGCTGACCAGGCAGCCACGTTTCACAAGGCCCGCCAATGCAGGTCTCGTCAACATTGCAGGTAGGGTTGGCAAAATACAGTTTTTTTCAAATCGTGGTAAAAAACCCGCATTTTTTGCCGGTAAAATTACGGTAATTTTACCGAAAAAAAACGAAAGCCAAAAAAGTTGTAAAAACCCACATATTTTTCGCAGCCGACTGTAAACTTGAACCACGATTTGTGAAAACAGCTTTCATAATGCTTTGTTCAAAATATCGTGCACCAACAAATAAAATAAATTTTGTTTGGGCTTAAAAACACAAAAGGTCAGCAATAAATCGAACATTGTCTTTTGCTCAATCGTTTATATTCCACCAATTACACAAGAAAAAACCACAGCATTTTCACCGGACAGTCTTTGGTCACAATAGAGGAACACAATTTGCTGCAATAATCAATTAAAACCTGGATTCAACTAAAATCAAAGAAAAAAATTAGTAATAGGAAATTTATAATTAATTATCACCCACTCCCTCCACCGATTCTTGCACCTCGCTTAACAGTCTTTCAAAACATTTCAATTTTTCACAACTACACACTGGGTTTTTTTGCAGAAAAACGTCGGTTTTTTGAAATTTACCTTTGCAAAATTTTTTAGAATTTCTGCAAATTGCAAAAAGATATACAAACTTTGGTTCTCAATATATTGTGCTTGCCTTACTAATGTTTCACATCAATAAAAAAATTTCAAAATTTTTTTGTCAAAAACACAGTTTCGGCGGTTCTGTGCGCTGATTGGCGTTTTGCTTTGCCTTCGTAAATAAAACGGAGTATTCAAATTCGAATAAACAGAATAATCAATCGAATTATGTTTGCTGTTAGGGTTTCTGTTTGGTTAGAATGAAGTATCCATCATCCACACAACATAAAGGCCCATCATCAAGCGCGCCTGAAGCGCGCTACCGCGCTGACCACTTCATCATGAATATGAAGCGACGTGAGTGAAGCCCTGCTTTATTTTGGGAATTTATCCATTCACGCACGCGCGCGCTGAAGCGCGCTGACGCGCGCCTTCCAGCATGATGAAGAGGCCTGAAGTGAAGCTGCGTCAGCCGCTGCGGCTTTTTAGGTTTTTTGTCCATTCACGAACGCGCGCGCTGAAGCGCGCTGAAGCGCGCTGACCAGCTTCATCATGAATGAAGAAATGAAGCTGCGTCAGCCGCTGCGGCTTTTGATGTCCGGACCCCAAATGCCGCAGCGTCTTGTCTGAAAAATGAAACGTATTTGCATAATTTCTGCGCTTTCAATTGTGATAGATGCAGACCAAAAAGAGAATGAATTTAATTGTGGTAAAATTAAATTAATTGAGGAATACAGTAAGTTTTATTGTGCTGCGTTTGTGAAAGAAACCAACAGATAAAAACGATAAAAACAACTGGGCTAAGACGGGTTTCGAACTTTTGCCTCTGTGCTGACAGGCACAACATGTTACCACTGCACTATAGTAGTTGACAGGCGGGAAGCTCTCTAGGTGTTCATTCATTCATTCAATTCATTCATTAATTAAATGTTGTTCAGTTTTATCGTTTTGTGCTGTTGTCTGTGTTGTCTCCGTACGTGCTGTTTAGTACACACTATATACCGCTTCGATTAGTTGTTTTTGCCGTTTCAGTGAATGTTTTGATCTTTTGATTTGTGCAACATTCACTAATCATGTGCTGCCGTTGATGAAACTTTTTTGCAATGCTCTACACCGTGGCAACGCTAAAAAAGGAAAAAGGTTTCACGCCAAACCGCAGTTGAAGAAAACAATTACTTCACATCACGGTGTGGGGTACCGATGTGCGCAGCCCTCAAAACCGGTGTGCAGGCCGCAAGAAATTTATGCGGCGGCACTGTTTCGACACGGGTTTGAGGGCTGTGCACCACTTTGAGGGCTGTGCACCACTTTGAGGGCTGTGCACCACTTTGAGGGCTGTGCACCACTTTGAGGGCTGTGCACCACTTTGAGGGCTGTGCACCACTTTGAGGGCTGTGCACCACTTTGAGGGCTGTGCACCACTTTGAGGGCTGTGCACCACTTTGAGGGCTGTGCACCACTTTGAGGGCTGTGCACCATTTTGAGGACTATGCACCATTTGCAAGCAACGTTTGCATCCTAGAATGTTCAGTCAAAATGCAGAAATCGTACAAAATTGTTCATAAAAAACTGTATTTTGCGGTGTAGCTTTCAAAGTTTTTCTTCACTTCGAAAGTCCATTTCACAATTTTTCAATAAATATGCGCCTAAGATCAGAAAACTTTTGGTGTGAAACCATAAAAACAGTACAAAAAAGCATTCTGAATGAATTTGGCTCTTTTTGCAGTTTGCAAGGCAGCCGGTGTAATGAAGCAAAGCTAGCAAAGCTTGTTCTTGCGGGCTGCACACCGGTTTTAAGGGCTGCGCAAATCAGTACCCCACACCGTCGCACGGGTACAGTTCACATAAATTTCACATAAATTTCTTGCACTACTTTTCTGCTTTGTTGAGTATATTCGTATTCTCACTGTCACACTTATTTTTAGACTAATTACGCTATACAATACTGTTCAGAACCTGTCAGAAAAGTACTAAATGATTTAACAAAAAAGTCTTGCAACATTTGTGAAAGATTGTCACTGACAGCAACAATCAGCGATTTGGCACACACAAATTTGCTGTCCGGACATCAAATGCCGCAGCGGCTGACGCAGCTTCATTTCATCATTCATGATAGCGCACTTCAGCGCGCGTCAGCGCGCTTCAGCGCGCGCGTTCGTGAATGGGCAAAAAACCTAAAAAGCCGCAGCGGCTGACGCAGCTTCATTTCTTCATTCACGATGAAGCTGGTCAGCGCGCTTCAGCGCGCGCGGCCGTGAATGCGCATGTGCTCCAAAACTGAAGCGCGCTGACGCACGCTGAAGCGCGCTGTTTTTTTATTCGTGAATGTGTAGCAAAGTGAAGCGCGTCAGCGCGCTTCAGCGCGCTTCAACCTCCATGAATGGCGCTTAAGATGCAAAAATAAGACATTGGCGGAGGTACGGTGCGCAAGTTTGTCGTCGAGCAGGTCGAGAATCTCAGCAACCTATTCGAAGACGCGCACAGTGTTCTCAAGGCTGCCAAAATATTCTACCGTCTGAGATGGATGGATCTGAACAGCTGCTGGCGTACGGAAATGCCGATCTGCTGTATCTGCACCAGTTTTATTCATCAATTTTCCCGGGCAAGGGCAGTATCGCTGACGAATGGAAACGATTCAAATGCGAACGAATTCAATTCCCTGGTCCAAGTATAATTGCAGGTAAGCATGCAGTATCTGGGAATGAAAACAAGGAAGCGATACAAAATCAAACCGACACCTTTGCACCTCTGAGAACGTCGAACCGACCGAAGCCATTCTTTGATTGCGAAATTTGAGCAATGAGGGTTCTCATTTGATATTGATTGTGTTGTTGTTAGGTTGAATAATTGGTGATTTGAAACGAATGATTGGTGATTTGTTTGGTTTGGCAATCTGGTTTGGTTTTGGTGTTTTTTTTCTGAATCTTTGAAAAATTCTGCGGTAAAACGATGCAATTGGCAATTGCAACTTTGAGCCTCGTTAAGAAATGATGCTCAGAACGAAAAAAATGACATTAAACAAGCACAAAAACCATTTTCGCCATGTTTTTGAAATTTGCAGAAACCAAATTTCATTTGCAGAAATTTTTTACCAAATTTCTGCTAATTGCAGAACCGACTTTTTGAGAAAAAAACCTAGAGCACAAGACACGAGTGAAGTTGCGAAACGAGTGAAAAAATGATAAAAACTAACAGCCCAAAATTGAAAAAAACTGGAAAAATACAAAAAAACGGAAAAATACGAAAACGGTATTTTTCCCATGCCAACCCTAGTTACAGGCGCATTCATGCAGCAGTATTTCGTGACGCGTAGCTGTGTGTTAAAATGCGTTTGCTACGCGGTCACGAAATACTGCTTCATGAATACTGCTTATGTGGCGGCGAGTTTCCATGTGCGCTGTTGTAGCGTGTGCATGCCGTGGGCGCGCGCGCGGTGCTGCTGTCATACACGATCGAGTACGTGCGCGCGGTGGTGCACGCGATGTGCAACGTCTGGGAGGACGTGCTGCTCGAGATCGACGTCAAGTTGGCGGCGTTCGCGAAGCAGAACGCGTTGCTCTCGAACGACTCGCTGCGGCGCCCGCAGACCGTGAGTGTGCGCTGGCCGTGAAATCGGCTTTGCCGCGTGAGCAAGAAATTCTGTGCAAATCATCGCACGCGTTTTTGTGAGCGGACCGTGAAACTGTGCCGCAACTCATCGTTACACTCGCGCTCTTACAGGTAGCCGATGAGCTGATCGTGTTGTTGGTGCTGGGCACCGTGTCCGCTGAGATGGAGCAGTTCCTGTTGTGTCAGTTGACGACGAAGGGACTGGCCGAAATCATCGCACGCGTCAATCGAATGTTCGCGCGGCTGCAGCGGCTCGCGGCACACCACCTCAGCAGTGCGCTCGCCGCCGTCGTGCATCACGCGAACCTGCTGCGCGAATGCTTGCCGGTGCGTGCGTGCGGCTGCGGTGCTTTGGCTTTTGCGACATTGTGACGTTGCGTCGCATCGGTATAAGTGGTTACGTTTGGCGCATAATTATTTTACAGTTTTTGAATAAGTTGCGAACGTGATCTCCGTCCACGTTGCTGTTTTTTTGGAGACCAATCAGTGTCAATAAGCCAAAACTATGACTAAAACTAGAACACGGCACTTTTTCCGACGTTCGACCAACAGACCAACCAGAACTAGAAGCCCATTAGAGTATTGGGGATTTATTTAAACGTGTCCAGACTAAAATAACGTCATTTGGTTTAAAAACGCCCGTTTGTTAAAGTACAGGCACTAAAGTGTCAGTTTGGTGTGACTGATTCGACATCCACCATTTGTTTACGGGAAGAAATCGGCTAAACGGATAGTCTGGTTTGCTGTGAACGGCAGGCGCATGTTGCGCGGCACATGACGTCATTTCAGTGGGGCACGTTTAAAAAAATAGGTCATAGTAATGAATAAACTCACTGGTTCACGTTGCTTTTCAAACTTCAATTTTTAAATAAAATTTAAAAATCATTGTTATTTGTGACATTTGATGTATTTTTGTCTTGCAGTCCTGTAATCCACAGTCCAAACTGTAATCCATGAGGCAGTGTGGCATACGGTACACTACTGCTGTCTATTCCGTTGCGGAACGGATGTGTTCTCCCAATTTGTGTGTGTTTTTTCCACGACAATAATTTCAAACTGCCTGCTCTGCAGCGTTCGCACACCAGCGACAGCACCGAAGCAGCCTGCGACGCGTTGCTCGAGTCCGCTGGCAGCGCTGCGCTGAAAGCCGCCGAATTGTGCATGGTCATCAACAGAAACGGCCGTCAAATCCGGGTGTTCTTCAATTGGCTGCACAACATGACCAGACAACTGTCCAGTACGTTGTGTGCTTCGGTTGACGTTTTGTTTCGTCTACAACCGTGGTCTACACCCGCTTTAGGCGAAAACACCATTTCGCGTTTTTTTGTCCGTACGCACAGACGTCGTTCTAAATCCCGCACGTAAACGTAATCGCGTCCGTGATGCATTAAGATAGCGCGCGCGACACGATTTCTAAATCGCGTGACCGTTTTTTAACGTCGTGTCTGTGCGTACGCACAAAAAAACGAATTGCTGAGTCGCCCTTTTGTCGGCTTGATTAGTCGGCAGTCACAGTGAGGCAGAGAATGTGGTTTGCTGATTCGCATTGAATTCGATTTGCTTGAATGCTGCTGACGCAAATGACTAATGTCTGTGGTGCATCATTCTGCAGGCGGCCACGACACAGCAGCGGCGTCGCTTAGTGCCAGCGACCTTGCCAACCCACTGAACGATGCTGCCAGCCGGGGTGGACAGTTCGAGGCCGTCAATGAGTTGGTGACGTTCATAAAGGACACGTTCGCGACACCCTGGACCGACAGACAACCAGACGGCAAGCCGCTGTTTCAGCTGGAGAAAGTCGGCCAGTATTTACGGGCAAGTAATTAAGCCGTCCATTCCCCAATCCCACCAGAGTTTGGTACCTTCGGGTTTCCGGAATCGGTGGGGAGCGTGCTTCAATAAAAAAAAAAATTTAAGTGACTGATTGTGACGGACAACTTGAGAGTTAATTGCTACCAGTCATTTGACTAGCCCAGGATACGTGTGTTCGCTCAAGCAGCGGAGTACTGACTATGGAACAGCATCCAACGATTTTTTTATTGTCTGTCAACGACGATTTTTGAATGAAATAAATTTCTGCGGCAAGCCTGCAGCTGATTGATTTGCGTCTATTCACATCAGCGTATATAACTCAGTCGCGCGTGCTCTAAACTCTGAACAGGTATCTTCAACAAGACAAACACTACTGCTCGGTTAAATTTTCTTTCCAAATCGCTTCCAGGACGAACCGCTATCGGCGGCCGAGACGAGCGTCGCGCGCCACTGGTGGGCGGACGTGGAACGCAGCGTGCGCACGGAGTTGGACGATGGACGGGCGCTGGCATTCACGCTGAATCGTGACGCCTCGTTGGTGACTGAGGTGAACGCGCTCGAGGCGGCGCTGCAGCACGCGATGCACGCTGTGCGCGCTGATCTCTCAGTCTCCGACGACGCGCCCGCGCTCGTGCACGGTAAATAAATGAATGCACGCTGTTCACTGCGCAGCTGGTCGGCCGTGTAGTGCAACACGCCACGTGCACTGGCGTTCGGCGTTGCGTCGTCTCGATCTTGTCATTTCCTCTGCAGCTACTGCAGCAATTGAAAACGTCAACTACAAACGGCCATTCAGAATTGCGCTGCAAAATCGTTGCGTTTTATTGTTCCATGATGATTTCTGTCGCAGTGAGATGGGCAGCATTTTTTTTGATGACAGCAGATTGACAGTCTCTGTACGTTTACGATTTGCAGAATGCAGCAACGTTTCCAACGAGCAGCTCTACGAGTTCATCGAGTCGCGCCGTGTGCTGCGTGTGTGCACCGTGCCACGTCGGATGCAGCAGCTGAGCACGCAGCCAACAACGGTGACGGTGCTCGACTGGCATGCTGGCACGACCGCGACACACTCGATTGCACTGCGCTACACGGCCGAGCGAGCAGACGCTGAATACAACGTGACAGACGCACAGTTGTACGGTGACGACATGTTGCTGCTGCTGGTGACAGCCGCGCACGGCGACAGGCAGCTGCTCGTGAAAGTGCCCCTCGAGACGCGTGAGGCGGCCGTGGATTTGTGCAATGTTCGTGGAATCACAGTTCTACTAGCGACAGCCTCTCCGCTCTTGCTCTTCTCTACGTTCTTTTCCGTCATAAAAATTTGCAAAATCTCAGTGGTTTTGTGGGTTCACATTGCTGCTCCAGTGCAATGATTGGTTATACAGGTTTTTGAATCTTGGTTGTGTATCGACTAATCTATCACCAACGTTTGACAGGATATTCGAGTTTTAACCATGTGTGTACACCGTGCTTTCAATAAATCCAAAGCGCACCAACAAAACGGCGCAGTCGAAAACGAGGAAAATCGTGCCACGTCACTTCTTTTCCATCGCTGCAGGACACGTACGCGGGCGAGTTGAAGACGTCAGTGGGCAGCTACGCGGCGTTGTCCGTTTGTGCCAGTCGGGCGGTCTGCTCGCTCGTCTCAAACTGCGCCACGAAACTGCGACTGCTCAATGTGCCCCGCTGTCAATAACAGTGATAAGCGGCATTCATGAAGCGTTACTTGGTAACCGCTAGGCTAGGTTGTAACACAGCTGCGCGTCACTAAATACTGCTTCAAGAAATCCCTTATAGAGTTCTCTGTTCACAGAAGCTGTTTGTTTGCGATTTTTGTGGTTTCAGTCTGTTGCGTATAATGCGGAACGGTGAACTTTTTTTGCCAATGCAGTGATCTCAGAATCGTGGTTCAGTTGCTAAACGTGTTTTGTTGTTGGTGTTGGTGCTTACCGTTTTTTAGTGTTGAATAAAAGTCGACAGTTCTGGTGTGCAGGGCTGTTTTTGATTAAAAAAACAACTGAATCGGTTCTTTCCGAGTTACCTGCAAAAAGACTGAAGCTTTTTCGCAATCGAATTTCACTTTCTCAATTTCATCTCAATTTTTCGACCAGCAACCTTTCTGGTTTTGGTGTTGATGGTCATATGTTGTTCTTATTGTGTTCCCAATGCAGACGCGCTGCCTAAATTTATTGCGACCACACTGAAAGAACGGGCGCACTGGAAATCCGAATAATGCGGTCATTTTTGCTCGCCATTTTGGTTCGCCGCCATTAGGTTTTCCGATCACAAATCAAAATGTCAAGTTCAAATGCAGCCAATAAACTTTGCAGTTGGTTGCTTTCAAAATGCTTGTCCTTGCGTAATGCAGAGTTACCACACAGCTGGTTCAGCAACCTGTGTGGCAGAATAACGTGCAGTTTATTTATGTTTATTATTGAATTTACAATGTAACGCGTGAAAGGTTGAAAAGCAGGCACGTTCGCTTTACCCTGGTTTTGTCACAAAGCTGCAGTTCGGTGCCATTCAGTAAGCGTTGAAGGGAACTGAATTTGGCTCGATACTGCTCAGGGATCTCGACACGCTTATTGGACATCATCTTTGCTGAACGCACATTCAAAAGTGAAACAACATGAAACAACGATTGCAGAGCACACAGGCCTATTTGTGCTCAAGGTCTTTCCACTCGTCTGCACCGAACGATGATGTGAACATGCAAAAATTGAGTTGTTCTCTCGGCGTGTGTGGTGCGTCTCAAACAGATTGCAATAATGTTCTGTGAATGCACATTATGTATGCATGATGGTGTGTGCGTGTTGGCCACCCAGTGCGCGCACGGCACAGCGCCCACAACGCCACACATGCCGACTTGGCCACTACTGGTGGTCCTGTGGCCTTGAGATTGGTGGTCTTTCAGTGGCGGTCGGGTGGGTGCCCGCACGCGACGAATGGCCGATCTGTGAGTTCTGCTGCTTGCGCTGCCGCTTCAGCCACCCTGAATGAATGCCAACCGTGGTGGGCCCCACGAACAGATCACGTCACGCACACCCGGCCTCTTCTGCACGGTCTTTGTGCGGTACGCCCACTCCGGTTGGGTGGTCTTCGATCATGTGTTTCTTGTTTACTTGTGTTATTGTTGAATAAAATACGACGAATCTAGGAGACAGTCGAATATCGGTTTTATTATTATTCGTTTCCCGGTCACCTGCGCAATGCGCAATCGGGTGTCTGTGTCTTCATGTTTATGGTCTGAACGTGTTTACCGACGAACATTCCCTGTTTTGTCGTGCCAAAAATTTCAATAAAAGTTGTCATACGTTCGGATAACATCGGTTGAAACGGAATCCAACAGATATCCTGTATTTGATGAACTGACGTAATCAATATGGTACAAACGAAAGTAATTCAGAATTCAAACCTACCAGAAAACTCTGCGGTGTCCGATTTTCAGGCACCGTCCAGCATGCGTTTGCGTCATGGCAACACTCCAGCAGTGTGTTGTTTCACGCAAAAACGACACCTCTTCTGGCGTCTGTTCACCTATCCATCATCCAAACGTGACTATCCGTTGGCACAAACGTTTCCACCAATTGACGAGTTCGTCAACGAGCACGCCACTGAGCAGATGCGTGGCATCGACATGTTCGAGCGAAGGAGACAGGCGGTCGAAGAGAGACTGTTGGCGTTGAGGGCGATGACCACCGTGGCGCAAAAGGGAGGCAACTCGCATTGTCATTTGTATCCCGCCGATTTCGCAAATCCAAAGGCACCAAACTTAGGTGTTTTTTTCTCGGCATCGGACCGATACCCAATCAGAGAACCGATAACGTGGCCTCGTCAGCTCGGCGAGTGAGCAAAAGCAAACTGTTTTGCTGTCATGAGTTTGAGCACTCTCGCTGAACTGGAGCTTCTGTTGTGAGTGATTGTTTTGTTTCCTCAATTTCAGGTCGTTCGACCTGACTCTTGGATGGCCGAGCATCGACTGCGAGTGTCGTACGAATCGCTGCAGCAGGCGTTGAAAATGGTGATCTGATTTCGTTGTTTTGTACTTGTATGCCTTCTGTTGTCCCAGCACTGGTAATACAGTCCTGGTCTGAAAATCGAGCGCAGTAGTTTTTTTTTTTGTTTTTTTGTGTGGTCGACAGGTTTTTTGTGTAGTCCGCAAGCTACAAAACAGCGCGCGGCATGTGAGACTGTGTAACATTGCTGTATTATAAGTAGACGAGTACACTGTATTCAGGCGAGGAGGTTCACAGCAAACAAACACGCGTCATTTGTATCTACAGTCCATCTGGATAATAAAGAACTATTATCATGCCCATTCGCGAAGCGGACAGCGGGTGAATGTATGCATCAACTGCGAGTGTGTGCAACCATCCAATCAGCTCAGTTCTATTTATTATCCAGATCGACTGTGTTGCGACTCGTCGTAGTAACACAACATACTTTATGAGAGCAGACATGTAGAATACGAACAGAAACTGACTTTTAGCAAACAGAACCAAAAGTAGAACATATTGCAGAATATAAATCACACCTTTATCATGTTTAAGTTTAGTCACACCATAAGCTAACAATTGCACGTGTTACTTGTTTAGTCATACCATAACATTCAACAGCCAACAGCACTTCCAAAGGTTGTTACATTTCAAAGGAACATGGAATATGCTGACCAAGTAACAACAGACTGTACATTGATGTTTACAGCTGTCCGACAGTCACTTGGAAAAATGGCGCAAACTGCGAGAGTCTGGCTCCAGTCGATTTCGACCGTTCCGTCATTTGGATGCGGACGAACGAGGTTTTCTGCTCACGGACGCGCCTGGCGCCGCCTATTTTTGGCCCACGGATCTGGCGGAAAAGTTGGTTCGCTTATTTTTTGGGAATATGTAGTATCAGTTGATTGGAGTGGAAAGGAGGAATGAAAGCCAACTGGTCAAATCTTCTTCTTGGTGCACGCAGTGGCGCCACAACCAATCTGTTTTGCTGTTTATCCCTCCAATTTTCAATTCTTTATTCATTCGCGGATCATTTTTTTCGTTCAGCGGGCTGGATCGGGATCTCTCGCTGACTGTTTTTCTGTGGCGAGGCCGAGGATAATGGTTCACTCACGGACGGGACGCTGGCAACAAAACGTCCATTCCCAATGACCACCGGAGTTTGATAGCTTCTGGTTTTCTGGAACCAGAGGAGATGGATGTCGTCAAATCAACAAACAGTACAGTCGAGCTCTATTATAGGCAATCAGCTGATTGGTTGGCGATCAAGTGATGCATGCTTTCTGTGCGGGTGTTGCTGTGGGAGGCGGAGTCTGTCCAGCACAGACAGCATGCATGCACGTGATCACCAACCAATCAGCTGATTGCCTAATTTAGAGTTTAACTGTACTTGAAATTTTCAACTGTTTTCCAGTGATCGCACCGCCAGCGACGTCTCTGTGGTCGCCGACCGCCAATTCCGTGCCGGTGCGTTGGTGGCATTCGAGCGTGTCGCGTCGTTGGTAGCCGCCGGCGACTGGCGTCAACTGAAACAACTGGTGCTCAATGAAACGCTGGTCGACAACATCAAGAACACCGTGGACCGGCTGACGCAAAAACAACGAAGAATACTAGAAATCACCGCCGACGATTTGCTGTTCTGGCCGGTGGGCGAATCGAATGAGCTGCCCATTCACGGCAGTGCAGACGACCTGGAGAAGGTGCACTGCAATTAGTGCGTTTTACATTTGTGTTGTTACATTGTGTAATGTGATCAGCCATTGGTGGCAGTCGATCACTAGACCAACTTTGACTGGCTAGGGGCGTTCCAACCAATCAGTGCTTCTGAAGTAGTTTCGCTGTTTCATTCTTTTCTTTTGGTCGAGCGCTGAAGCAAAAGCATATATTTCGTGACGTCATTTCTGTCCGACACGTTCGCTGCAACCTGAGATGACACTGATGTGCCGGCTGAGTGGCTGAGTGGATAGCACTTGGGACTTCCAATCGGAAGGCCCGGGTTCGAATCCGCTCGTGACCACTCGGCTGCCCCGGGTTGCGTGGGGCTCAATGGTTCGGCAGCATAAACGTCGGCTTTCTTGATTCACAAGATTGCTGTTCCGGTGGCGAGGAACTGAATGACATCGCGCCCATGCATACCAGCGCAGCTTGCCCAACGCCCACTTGTATAGCAGAAAAACTGCTTCCAACGTCGCAGCCCATGTGGTGGACAATAAAAAATTGCGACACTGCCTTTCCCCAAGGGCGTTGGGCAAGGATAAAAAGGGGGCAACAAACAACAACAACATGACACTGACGTTGACAACGTCACAGGCCCGCATCGTCTGGCACAGCACGGACGGCGCAGCACAACGCAGTCAGTGTGCGGTGTTGCTGTGTGCGGTGCACGCGCGCGTCTACTTGCACCACCCTGTGGTGTTGAGTGTGCACCCGAGGCACGATCGCGCCACTGAGTACGGCTGTCGACTGCCACGATTTGTGTTCGTCAATTTTGTCTTCGAACGGAGTGCAGCGACCAACGGCCACTGGACCATCGAGAATATGAACTACATTGTGGCGCCGTGAATCTGCAGTATTTGCTGCTCTCAGACGGCGATTTTCGTTAAGTGCTCAAACTTTTTATCATTGTGGTCATAGAAATTTCTCTTCGTGAATTCTGAGTTTTGAAGTTGTGTTCTGGTGCTTCAGTCGTGTGTTCAGATGATGCCAAAAGTGATGAATACAATTCGTGCATGTATAATGAAGAACAACTCTTGGTGGACTCAATAAAAAGTGCTGTTCGATTTTGCGACATTGTCAAAATCAACGTTCTCAGAGTATATCACACTCATGCAACAAAGTGCATTACAGAAGTAAAACGTGGACTCATTGGCATTGCAATTTGCAACTGCATCGGATATAAGTCAAGCACACTTTGAAAAGCCGATATTCGGCTGTCCGAGAGGATTCTAGAAAGATATTCATGGCGTTTTGTTAATAAAACAATGGCTTTTTCCTCGGAATACCCTTGAAACAGAGCGAAATCACGTCCACCACGACGCTTCAGAGATGTCCTTTTCAATTTCGCGCCGACTCACGAACGCACAATTGGTGATGAGCGTTTTTACGCTGAATCGAGCGGTCCGCAGGAAACCGTTGCCACTGAACGTTCCACAGCGCACCGTGTTCTGGCGTTATTTCCTGTATCCCACGGAAGCGCGCCCGTATGAGCTCGTGCAGACGTTGCCGACCATACCCGAAATACTCGAGCCGCCGCGCGAACCGGATCGCTCCGGAATCGCTGGTTTCGAGAAGCGACGACGTGACTTTGAGCGACGCTTGTTGTCGCTGCGCGCGACCGGCGTCTTCATGCAGGTGATACGGCCGGACAGCTGGGCGGGCCAGGTGCGCCTGCGTGCGCAGTACTACAAACTGCAGCAGCTGATTGCAGCGGTACGTTCTGCATTGTGGACAACGAAACGGACATTTTTCTGCATTGTAACGTCATGAAAGTAAGTTAGAAAACTCTCAACTTGTTTACTTTCGAAACGCTAAACTTTTGTGCACTATGCATTGTGCGAGTACCAAGTGACAATGCTAGCGAAGATGATGCTGATTGGCTGCGCCATATTACCGTGCGCCATTCGTTTCATCGTTCATTCATTTTCGCAAGAATGCAGGATGCTCCGCTAAAACTGTTAAGACAGCATGAGATACGGAGATCGTCGGTCAATAATCGCCTCGCTGTATTGGTCGTAGATTCCACCCAGAGTTTGTGCACGTTTTCGTTGCAATTGATATCGGACACAAACGCGTATGCTCGTGTTGCAGAAGCTCGACGATTTCATGGCCTACTGGAAGCGTCTTGACGAGACAACGAAACCAGAGCCGCTCGCCCGCCTGCGAGAGCACGAGCGTGGATTCGTGCTGTGCGACGACGCGACGTCGCCGTACTTTTGGCCGTGTGATGCCAGTGATCAGTGAGTGGCACATGGAATTGGTGGGCAAACCGAGCGGTCATGCGCTGCACAGTCGAATGGAGCGAGCTGATTGGTCGCAGCGGCAATGTGCGACAGTGTTGACTGTGTTGGACTGGTGTTTGAACGAGCTGCTGATCTTGTTTGTCGATTTCCGATTTCCGTTCAATGGCGGGTGTGATGATGTTGATATCCTTTTCTAGATACAGTTCGTTTTGTTATGACACAGTAATGTTGAACAGTCTCAAAGCACAAACACGCGCGCATTGGCGCACACGCGCGCTGATGTACGATCGTGCTATATAGTTTGCATTGGTTTTGCTCTGTCCGTCCATCGCCGACACAACTCTCACGCCACCAGAAGCAACAGTGACACCGACGATGACGTGCGTCGCGGCGCGCTGCTCGCGTTCGAGCTGGTGACTCGCTTGATCGCTCAGGCGCACTGGCAACCGTTGCAGTCGCTCGTGCGTGCCAGTGTGCTTGAGCGCGTACAAAATAAAGTCGCCGCGCTGACGGACACGCAGAAGAAACTGCTGCACGTGACGCCCGACGATCTGCTCTGCCAGCCAATCAGCGCTGAACAAACGTTGAACATGGTGCACTCGCAACCATCGGACCCGTATGACAATGCTGCGAAGGTCCGTTTTACGGTTTGCTTTAATGCGTTCGTCTTTGTGGTCTGCTGAATAGGTAGCCTGTCTTTTGGTCGTGTTGCGTATTCCAGTTGTACCGTTCAGACATGATCAGTTGTGCACATGGCACTACTCAAATTTAGCAGCATTGTCCTACACATGCAGCTTGTTTCATGACGGCATTACCAGTTGAGTTCAGTCCAATTCGCAGCCGGCTCAGCTTCAGCTGGTGTGCTTCAAGTTATACAAAAGTGAAGTTCAAAAACTCGGCGTGCAGGATAGCGAGATCAGTGAATGACTTGTGCGCTGTTTGGCATGTTGATGAGGTTATCTGGTCGATGCACTAACCGATTTTATGTTAGCGAATCAAATCAACGTGTCCATTCAATTTATTTCGCGAAACACATCAAGCGAACTCGAAACGAACGATGAAACCGTACAAACAGCGCGTATAACACGGAGGCCAATGGGGTTTTATTTCAACAAAAAATCTCTTGTGCAGGTGAAAATCATCTGGCGATCAAAAAGTGCCCCAGGCGGTGACGACGCGGAGACGGAGACGGAGGAGAAGTGTGCGGTGTTGCTGTGCGCGGTGCACGGACGCCGCTGGTTCCGCCACCCGATGCTGTTGACGGTGCACCCGAAAGTGGTACACCACTACGGCCATCGGCTGCCGCGCTTCGTGTTCGTCAACTTCGTGTTTCGCAAAACAACAACGCAAACTGACTGGCTGATCGACGACATGAACTATATCGTTGCGCCGTGATTAGCGCCGTGCTTTTTCTGTGAAGCTGTGAATTTGCGGTTCAAATTTTTATTCATGTATTTAAAAAAAACATTGACAGAAATTAAAAAAAAACTGCCGTTTTGATGGGCTTGTGCTGCTTGTGAGCTTTTATTCCGTACTCGGTCGGAACTTTATACTGTTGGTTTTTTTATCAACCGTTTTCGATTCAAATTGATTTAACTGCCCACAAACTCCGAATAATGATGGATAGTGTGTTTTGTAGCCAAAAAAGAAATGATGTATGAGCGAACGGACGCATCGGCTTCTGGCACAAGTGCACCTGATAGTCTCGGTTGGTAATAATGGTTTATGATTTATGCACATATTCTACCGATTCTTTTGTCGGCTAAATACAAAAAAGACGTGTTTGTGATAGCATCCGAAGTAGTAAGAAACGTCGCCACACAAACGATGTGGCTGCTTTCCTCCACTCGGCAATTACATTTTTCATTGATGTTGCTCATGGCCCAGTGGGAAAAGCTAGTGGCGCAATTGGGCCGATCGAGCGCGCTGTGTAGGAGCTGCGTCGTTGTGCGCGTTGATCGTGCGACCGTGTGCATGGTGGAAGTTAACGTGGTGTTTGCCAGTGCCCAATACGTGCTCATCGTATGCCAGCAAGTTCACGGCGTAAGCCCGTCGTACTGGCACAATATGTCGCACAAGTCACAACCGAGTTCACAACATGACAGCAGTGCCGAGAGTCCGTTGTCCGTTGTGCTGTGCCGCCTTTCACAGCACCAGTCAGCTGCGTCAGCATAAACGTCACTCGCACAGCAGTAATCCGTTTGAGCGATCACAGTTGCCCGCTTCGTGTCAGCTGCTCTCGACTGGCAGAGCCAGGTGTGTGCTTCCAAAATGGTCCATTAGTTGAGTCTGATTTCGGCGCGTTGATTGGTCATAATAGCAGGTTGTATGGCGGGCGGTTGATTGGCTAGACCAGGCGGATACTCATGCACCAGCAAGGCACATTGGTGTTCTTGCCTTGTTCAGCGACCAATCAACACGCTTCTATTGACACAGACTGTTTGTATGGTGTTCTAGCGTGCTTGTCGAAAAAGATTGCGCTTGCTTTGAATGCAGTACAAACACGCACACGCACACATACGATATTGCACCAGTCTGCAGCTCTCGTGTGCCTGTATGTTCTCACTGTGCAACATTACAACGGTGTTATAACAAAGTGCGCAATCATAACGTCATGTTGTGCAGATGTGACGTGTGCCTAGTTGAGCTGTGGCCGCGCAACATGCAGCGTCACATGCGGCGTCACTTCGATCGATTCGAGTGCGCTCACTGCAAACGTACGTTCCACTCAGCGAGCGACTGTCGAGCGCACGCCGAAATACACGCGAACGTGCAGGTGTGTCTGTTGTGACGTTTCGTAATTGCCTGTCGTCATTCATCGATTTCTATCAGGCATCACCGTAATGTGTCTGAGACCGCGGTTGGAATTCGAAGCGTCGTCACGTCTCTTGTTCTGTTGTAATGCGTGTCTACACTGTCGATACCAGTACTGCCCTAACGTAGCACAGGTGGTCTGCCCCGAGTGCGGCGTCGCGTTTGCCTCACGCGCAGTCTTCCGGGTGCACAGGTCGCGGCGGCATCGCGATTCAAGCAGACGGCACGACACGCGCGGTGCGTTCAGTTGGGGGCGCTGCATTTGAGCGCTTTCAACGGCCGGCTCCAGCCAATTAGCAGACTAACAAATGACACCAGTTTCAGCTAGTTCAACGTTCAGCCAATCAGCGTTCAAAGTGCCAAAAATGGGCGTTCAGAATCAACCAATCAGTGGTGCGACATTTTTTATTGCAGCCGCGAATAAGCGCGTGGTGCAGTGTTCGATGTGCGGCGCACAGTTGCACGCAGCGAGTCTAGCGCGGCACACGCCGACCAGGCCAATACGTACGTGGCAATGGTGCTTTGTTGTGCGTGCAGCTTTGTCGGTGGCGCAGAAACTAGTTGCGCTTATTTGAAGTGCGAAAAATTCCCCACCACGCACGTGTTTGTAATTACACACACTTGTATTGTAACGCTGCTGATGCTGATTGTTTGTTCTGAATGTCAATGTCGATTTTCTTACGGAATCCACTGCGGCCATTATTTTCTACTTTTCGAGTACGAAAGGATTGTGAAACCAGGTCAGACAAGTAGTTCACCTCTGTTCAGTGGGAGCTAAGACTTTATTCGGGCAAACTATTGCGGCTCTCTTTACCACGATTGCGTTTTCAGCTTTCAATGCTGCGACTGCGGCAAACAGTTTGCGAACATTGACGCCCTGCGGCAGCACTCAGAGACGCACCGTACCGCGCCCATGTTGTCGTGTCGCCAGTGTGAGCAACGATTTCGCAATAAAAGTGCACTCCGACATCATCAGAGCAAGTGTGCCAACACTGACCAGCGCAATCAGCAAACCGACGATGGCAATGATGAAATGCTATCGATTGTGCTCTGAATTGCGTTGCGTGACAAATTGCGATCATACACCGACAGCCGCCCTGTTTTTGGGTCGTTTCAATAATCCGTTATCTGAATTTGTTCAAAACAAGTCTGGACTAGAAAACGAACAGCGTAGTTTTAAAACACCGAGAACAACAGAAAAACAACTAACAAAAACAACAACGGTGAACAATTGAAATCGCTATCTGCTCAAGGTGAAAAAGAGAAAATTTCCGAATCCAAGCCGAACTCTATTCGGCTACCAACAATAAACCTACACAAACCTACGTATGCAGGAATAACAAAACACTCAATAGAAATGCTGATTAACAATGCGCAGTGGTAACAATGACAGACAGTCCAACACAAACTGAAAGGGAAAACCATCGCAGTTCAGTGTTCACAAACGAAAACTCACGGAACACGTCGAAAAAAAATGCGAGCGCTAAAGCGAAATTTGAGGTTGCTTTCGTGCTGGTTGACTGTATGCCACGATGGTGACTATACTAGGAGGCTGGCAGCTGGCGGTCAATGGTGGCACGAATCTTCGGCAGCAGTTGTATGTGCTCATCGGCACAGTTTGACACGCATTTGTCCATTTTAGCCTGGTAAATCGGCTGGTCGGCTTGCACCGGATTCTCCGGCATCGAGTCCTGCACTCGGTCGTAGCAATCTTGCACGCAACGGGTCAGGCGCTGCTGCAGATGTAAAATGACACTGATCAACTCGAATGATAGCATTGAATAGAACAGTGGCTTGTCGTTGTGATGCTTTCAGGATACATGGCACAAATCTGCTTGTAGTTCTGGTAGTGGTAGCACTCGGCATCTTCCACATTCATTAACTCAAAACTCTGCATTTTGAACGTCAGCGCCAGTGCAGTCAATCACGTTGATTGCAGTGCAGCAGCATTTCGAGAATGTTATTCCAAAAGTAAAAGTGACCTGCAAACAACACAATTCTAATAACAAGAACAAGCACAAATGGGGCACCTGTAGTTTCTTCATCTCGGCGTCAATCATCGACTGTATCGTTTGCACCGGCTTCTGACAGGCGTCGATGCACTCTTGCACGGCGTCCGCTGTGTACGCCCGGTTGTCGCAGCACTGCGCCGCACATCGGTGCATGTGGCCCTGCAGCACGCGAACTGCGCATGATGGCACGCAAAATACAAGTTTTTAGTTGTCCAATCTACCACTCAATTCGGCGGGAAAAACAACGCTTACGATTATTGTTCACAAAACCAACAAGAACAGATCTTGTCTAGCTTTTGTTTCTCACTCAATGGTGTGCTTGGCAAAAGCAATATTCTGAAGCTGGAAAACCATTTTCGAGTGAAAAGCCCTGGCTTAAAAACAGTTTTAAAACCGTGAAAAAACCGGTTTCTTTTCACAAACAATAAAAACCGGCTTTTTTACTATCCCTAACGCGAATACAACCATCGTTGAATCTGTCACGTTATTGCATTTCACACTGAGCGCACTTGTCGAGTACGAACTGACGAGGTCCGAAGTCGTCGCTTACCGACAAGCGGAACCGCGAGAATAGTGTTTTTGCTTCGCGCGGCATGAGTGAGCCGCTCACACAAACTTGACATTTCACAAATTGTGGCACAGAACTGCCTGTGTTGAAAGTTTGAAGTCTCGATTATTTTTTCCTGAATGGAGACTAAAAACTGTTCACTTTTCAAACACAATGCACTTTTACAGAACTGACCACAGCCACTAGTCCTAGTCCACGTCCACCCGCCCCCCCCTCCCTAGAAGAACGGTACTTGGTCAACTTTGCCACTGGAAAGGGGCAGCATCTTTGCCACTGGTATAACTGCTAACAATCGCAACTTTGCCACTACAGGGTGTTGAAATTTACAGTACTGAAATAAACTGTAAGAAATGAAGTGTAGAATTGGTAAATAGAAATAGGAATAAGGTCCCACTCCCACCTGCGCTCATCTCAGAACTACAGGGTGGGCCAAAAAAGGGTTCCATTTTCAAACTGCTGTCACTGGCTGGTATTTCAATATTATGAGCTGAAATTTTCAGCATTGATAAAACATGTGATGCCATTTTTCTGACAAAATTTTTATCCAGTTTGGTCAAGTAGATTCAGTTTTACAGCACAATGTTTAAAAATTCCCAAATTTTCAAAAAAATCGGATTTTTAACCAAGAATTTAACAACGAATCATTGCTCATAGACATCCAAATCATCATCAAGGTTTGTCGTCCGGCAGCGGCTGGATGGAATTTTACGCGAAACTGGCGAGTCACTGCAGAAAAACTTTCAGATTGCTCCCACCAGATAGCACACCAGACTAGGGTTAGGGGCTTTGAAAAAAAAATTTATTTTTTTTTCGTTTTTTTTTTAAATTTGGATTTTTTTTTCAAACTTAAAAAAAAATTTGAAAAATTTTTCTTCTACTTTGCTCTGAAAATTCGATTTATGGCATAATTTTTTGAAAGTTCAAACCAAATTTTCTTCCCAACTTCTTTGTGTGCTTAGGTACATGTCATTATTTGGTCATTTTGACCGACGTACTCCATGTTTTTCGATTTGGATGACTTCTAGAGTCAATTTTTAGCGTTGAAATGACTTAACTGAATTGAGATATCGTTTCAGAAATCGTTTTCTTGCAACTTAGAACATGTTTTTTCAGTCGGTAGGCCATGAGATGAACATGATATCTTGTTGATTGGCGTACGTTATAGGTCTACAATGGAGTTGTGCGATATATTGTTAAACAATTGGAGCGGGGATGTTGGTTAATACCACATCACACGACCGTTTTTCAGATACCCGATAACATGGCCACATGTTAAAACTTGCGTGCTGAGCTAAACTAACGTGTTAAACTTGCGTCTGTCAGTTGCCCGCAACGTGATCGCGAAATCATGGTACGTGTTTTCGATACGATGATTTGAAGAGTGGGCTCTCGCCATGTGGCAGATAGCATAGCTGGTTGAACCTGAAAGTAAGTGACTTGGGGGGGGGGGCGACCGGGTCGACAGGGGTTGCCGACTTAGCTACAGCAAACAGGAATTTTTGAACACAGTCAAATTTTGGTAATTTTCTAAAGAGGAACAACTAAGAACGGTTCAATATTCAAGTACACGTCGAAAATTGTCCTGTTTTACTGTTGAAAATGCAACTTTCCCTCTATGAAATGGACATAATTTCAATAAAACACGATTTTCGCTCTTATAGTTTTCCGGATCGTTCTGAAAATAGTTTAGATGAACTCAGCTCGACGAGACGCTTCGAACAAACCTAACTTGTAAAAAAATTTTTTTTTTAATTTTTTTTTAATTTAAAAAAAAATCCGGATTTTTTTTTCCCCTAACCCTACACCAGACCCGTTGTTCTGCTGTCCACTTAACCATGACGAAACTGCAGAAAACTGAAACTGAAACACTGTTTTTATTCAAACCGCAGAAAAACTTTTCAAAAGAAACAAATTAACAGACAGAGCAACACAGAAAACAAAAAATCAACTTAACAATTCTTTCTGTCGCAGTCGCATGGCTGCTGACTCGAGTCCGTTGTGAAACATCAGAATTTCGCTCGAGGTGCTCAAATGCAATTCAAGTGTGAGACCTTTCCACTCTGAGCGCATGATTTGAACTATCGCGGTTATCCAAAAAGACCAATTTGTCACCTTCGCAACGGTTTCAAAATTGAATCACGCATCTTGATACTAATTTTTTCATGCACTCATTTCAGTCAATTTGTTGATTTTTCGAGTTTTTTTTCGAAAATCTGCCACAGTGAGCGCTAGGAATTATATATCGGAAAAAAAATTTGTCAGTAAAATGGCAACGCATGTTTTATCAGTGATGAAAATTTCAGCTCATAATATTAAAACACCAGCCAGTGACAGCAGTTTGAAAATGGAACCTTTTTTTTTGGCCCACCCTGTACTTAAAGCATGTGTGTTTCGGTGTTTTTTTGATAAAAGGCTTGCAAAGCCTTAGGTTACCTACAGAAGTCGGTTGCCAATACAAGTGAATTGTGCAAACTGTGCAATGAAGATGTTCCGCAGGTGTCCTAATTGGAGTGATGTCATGTAAGAAAGTGTCAAGGCCACTTGCATAAGCTTTTCTGATGTAAGTTTGTCTGACAAGTTTGTCTACGGGCCCGGCCCGGAAGCCGGCAAATTTGCCGCCTCCATCCCTACTGACATACTACATTGACAGTGACTGCTCGTTACGATCAGTGAATCATTTGACTTGTTTGTTTCATAATATGACAACATCTGACCACAAGTAAAACGAATGAAAACAAATACAAAGTCGTTTATTTCAGTAATGCGACTGTCAGAAATAGCAGAATTGGCGTGAAAGCAACACCCTGTATTGGCAAAGTTTCGGCGGCATGTTATGACGTGCATTGTTTGTGGCAAAGTTGCATGTATGCAGGCGCAAAGCTTACCGACGATTTAAATTCTATCCATTATAATGACGACGCCACGACGACACGACACGAAACAGTAACCAAACAAAGTAGCACTTGCAGACAGTGCAGCTCGAACGCTCAGAAATCACAATGTGAGACGAACTGTCACCTTGGCTGGATTGGAAATTATAAAGCCAAGCTTTGCGGCGCTGAAAAACTTCATCCCAGAAGTTGTTCAAGTCTAAAATCAATCGGTAAAACTGTCCAAAATCGACTGCTGACGGTTTTAAAATGTAATGTCAAAAAACTTGTTGAACTTTCCAAAAAGTGTACCAAAAATGAGGTTTTCAGAACATATTCTTTCGTAAAGATGTAATTGTTTTGAATTAAAAAAACCGGTATTTTTCTTTTTAATCAATTTAAAAAATTTAACAACAACCGTAAGAACAGTTCCGATAGCACCGGACGCGTGAAGTCAAAAACCTGTTCGTTTGCACGCGTGTATTTTCTTCGACCCGTCGTTTGCAGTAGCGAAAGCGGGACCTCGGGTGAGGGGGGGTTTGCCTGATTTTAGAGGGCCGGTCAGGTGCCTTCTCGGTGAGGGGGGGGGGGTGCACGGGCAGCAAATTTTCCTGAGGGGGGGGGGGTGCACTGGCAGAAAAATTTCGTGAGGGGGGGGGGGGTGCACGGGATCGCACGGGTAATACCAAATTTTTGCCTTAGAAAAACACAGAAATTCTTGTAAAATACAGAATATTTTGTGCAAACAAGCTGCTTGTTTGGTCAGAAACAACAAAATCTATGCAGGGACAGACACAAACGTCAAGAAAAATGCAAAAATTACGGTATTTTGGAAAAAATTGAGATGAGATTGACCACCGTGAGGGGGGGGGGGGTGCGATCCCGTGTTTTCTCGCGGAGGGGGGTGGGGGGAGTCCAGTACCCGTGTCGAGGTAAAGGGGGGGAGGGGGGGTACACGGGTATCTGCCCGTGCACGGGCAGGATTTTCGGCTGAGGGGGGGGGGGGGTGGACTAGGGTTGTTAAAAAAAAACAAAAATCGTCATTTTTGTTTTTTGTTTTTAAATTTAAAAAAAAATTTCAAAAATCAAAGTTGTGTTAAATCAATCAGGGAGTCCGAAGAACCACATATGATATGCAAGCGCCTCCCGAATGACTCCCGTATGGCGGAACTTTGCAGATTTTGTTTTGGCGACCTCAATTACCCCTTTTCCAAACCGTCACCATGCCTCTTCTTGTGTTTTGACCTCCAAAACGTCACTAATTGTCCCCAGCTAAACTAATGCTAAAGTGAAGACAAACATACCGCCTTGAAATTCGATCAATTCTTCTGATGGTGTCGCGACGACACGACACGAAGCAGCAAGCAACCAGACAACGTAGCGCTTGCAAACGGAGCAGCGAGCACAATCGGACGCTCTGCGAGGCGAATCGTCACCTTATCTGCATCGGAAATGGTAGGCCAAGCTTTGAGACGCTCAAAAACTTCATCGCAGATGTTGTCGTAGCCTAAAATCAGTCGGTAAAACGGCCCAAAATCGACTGCTAAAGGTTTTACGAGGTATAATCAAAGAAAATTTTTGTTGAACTTTCGAAAATTTTTGCCAAAATTGAGGTTTTCAGAGCATATTAGAGGAAAATTTTTCGAATTAAAAAAAATCGGCATTTCTGTTTTTTTAATCACTTTATTTTTAAAAAAAATTTTCATTTTTGTTTAACAACCCTAGGGTGGACCCCCCCCACCCCCGCACTTTCGCTACTGGTCGTTTGCTAGCGCTTTTCAAAAACCTAATATTTTTCATGAATGCCCTTTTTGATCTCACCTGTATATTTCTCAACGATTTTCGATCCAGATCCAGCATCATCTCTTGCACGGCTTCCTGCAACCGCTTGTCGCTTTTGTCAGTCATATTTTTTCTAGGAAGTAAATGTGAATTGTGTTGTGTGAATGAAACAAATAAAAATAAAATTAATAAAATTAATTAACTTTATTTAAATTAAATAAAAAATGCAAAATAAACATTGAAATGCAATGATAACTCGTGGTGACTGCTCACGAATTGATTTTTGGTTGGCCTGCTTTATTAAAAACCGCTCCAGATAAACGACGCTCTATTAAAAAAAAAATTTTGGAGGTAGCAGACAAATGGTAATTAGAAGAAAAAGAAGAAAAGAAAGAAAAGGAAAAGGCGTCGCTTGTGATTTTGTGATATCCTGAAGATTGCGTTTTGGCTTTTTCATGTGTTTGGTTTAGTTTTTGAATTGTTGATCTGAAAAAAACGAGCAAAATCGAACAGCAATTGGAGTCGAAGTCGAACTCAATCAATCAAATCAATTCTTCAGAAATAAAGTCAGTTTCCTTTCAGCAACAACAATGAAGTGAGCTCAGTCCTGCGTTGTTTCAGTTCAGTCTCAATGAAACGAAGTCTGAAGAGTCGTTAATTTGTTTTTTTTGGAGAGAATTGAGAGTGAGGAGCGAGACGAGCTGCATCGCATCGCATCGCATCGCATCATCATTTATTGAAATAGCAATGTGATTGAGTAAAACACAATAAAAATAATATTGTAAAAATTATTTTACAATAACATCAGTTATTGTAACTGTCCGAGGACCGTTAAGTTGAACGGTAAAAAGCAATAACAATCCGAGGCTGGCATGCGTGAGTATGCCGTCCGAGAGAATTGTCATGTGGTTTTGCTAAAAAACGTTGACAAGGCACACAAGGATATAATATGCAAGGACGAACATGCACTCATCTAGAAACCCGGAAAGTGCCAAACTCCGGGAATTCGTGTTGGACGCTGAGCTACGTCCCGTAGTGGGGAAATTCTCTGGGGACGCCAATGATCTGAGAGCCGCTAGCTCAATTTCGCTGACTTACGCAATATCACCGAAGATTCGAGGACATTTCGCACAAGGACATTTGGCACACGGACTTCTCGCACACGGACATTTCGCACAACGGACATTTCGCACACGGACATTTCGCACAAGGACATTTCGCACAAGGGACATTTCGCACACGGACATTTCGCACACAGACTTTTCGCACACGGACATTTCGCACACGGACATTTCGTACAACGGACATTTCGCACAACGGATATTTCGCACACGGACATTTCGCACAAAGGACATTTCGCACAAAGGACTTTTCGCACACGGACGTTTCACACAAGGACTTTTTGCACACGGACATTTCGCACACGGACATTTCGCACAACGGTCATTTGGCACAAAGGATATTTCGCACAACGGACATTTCGCAAACGGACATTTCGCACACGGACATTTCGCTCAAAGGACATTTCGCACAACGGACATTTCGCACACGGACTTTTCGCACACGGACATTTCGCACAAAGGACATTTCCCACAACGGACATTTCGCACACGGACATTTCGCACAAAGGACATTTCGCACAACGGACATTTCGCACACGGACTTTTCGCACAAACTCTCAAAACGTACATTCTAACAAGGTGCTTTCGGGCACGTTGTTGAACAATTATTTACAGAATTCTTCAATACTCACTGACTATCTGCTGGTTTAAAAAGCAGACATGACGCAGAATAAATAGAATTCCGCAGACGGCCCAAATAAATGAAATGGCATAGTTGTTTTTTTATTAATTGATGTTGCTCTTGTGTTACCTTTGTTTTATTTATGTCGTTGTTACTAGGGTTGCCGCGAGACGTGTCTTGTCTCGTCAATTGTCTCGTCTCGCGCGATTTTTGGCTGTCTCGTCTCGTCTCGCGGTTTTTGAAACAGCTGTCTCGTGTCTCGTCTCGTCTCGCAACCCTCTGTCTCGTGTCTCGTCTCGTCTCGTTACCCTCTGTGTACGCTTGTCGAAGTTGTGTGAAATAAAATGAAGTGTGTTGCGTCAATTGCGTCATGCGTGAAAAAAACAATAAATGCAACAAACGGTAGCAACGACATAAATAAAAGAAAGGTAACACAAGAACAAACCAGTTAATAATATCTTAAAATGCGGAGGACGCATATAAAAGGCGGAATATGGCTTTGTGTAAGCAGTGAGAAACTTTTTTGCTTCACAACTATTTTCAAGTTTCTGATGTGGCACACGGATACAAGTACATAAGAGTTATATTTTTGCGCCGCGTTTGTTTTGATGAAAAACCTAAAAAACCTTCAAAGAGTTTTTCACTTGTCCTCTTCAGTTTAGTGTGAAATCACAGCATGTGCGAAATTCTGCAAACCTGTGCAGAAACAAAAAATTAGAGACTTCAAAGCGTTGCTGCAGATAAGCTTTATTGTTGATGACGTACGCACAGCTATGTAGGTACTGTGGATTTATTCAAACGTGTCCGGACTAAAATGACGTCATTTGGTTTAAAAACGCCCGTTTTTCAAAGTACAGGCACAAAAATTTTAGTTTGGTGTGACCGATTCGACATTCACCATTTGTTTACGGAAAGAAATCGGCTAAACGGAAAGTCTGGTTTGCAGTGAACGGCAAGCGCATGTTTGGCGGCACATGACATCATTTCAGTGGGACACGTTTAAAAAAATAGGTCATACATACCCGTGACAAAAAGGTGTTGTCTTCCATTAATTTTCACTTTCCTCCCCAGTTCCAAAAAACCCGAAGGTACCAAAGTCCTGTGGATTGTTGTAGGAAGAGTGTGGATATTAGCTGAACCGTCCGTTCCGTGAGCCATTGCGTTCGCCACAAGAAGGGGACATTGCCTTCGCCACAAGAAGGGGACAGTGTCTTCGCCAATGCCTCTGCGCAACGCTTTGTCCTTGGCAAAGCAGTGTCAGTGATCGAAGATGTTGTCTTTAATTTGGCAGCTTTATGTTACTATTTGCTCGAAATTCATCGAATGTAAAACTTTTGTTTGTCGAAAAAGTAAGAGGGCTACCATGTGCAATCGAAATAATGAATAAATGGCGCAAAAATATGGCTCTTATGTACTTGTATCCGTGTGCCACATCAGAAACTTGAAAATAGTTGTGAAGCAAAAAAGTTTCTCACTGCTTACACAAAGCCTACATATTCCTCCTTTTATATGCGTCCTCCGCATTTTTAGATAATATTCTGACTTTTACATAATTCCCAAAATCGGACAAAATTCAGAATGCGTTGGGCATCCGTTCTTCCGAACTTACCATTCGGCTTACAGCGATTACACTGATTTCATTTTTCGTTTTGGAGAGATGTCGCCCGTCAGGTTCCACGGCCGATTTACCCGAAATCGTCACGATTCAGTATCTAAAACTGTGCTTCCTTAAGAAATCTAACCCAAAAATCCCTGATCAGCGCATTGAATTACCCTGGACTCCACAGGTCTCCTGTTTTTTTGTTTTTGGACCGATCTCGCCAAGTTTCCACGGCTGATTCGCCCGAATCGTCACGACTTTGGTTATTTAGTTGCCGTTTTTCTAATTTTGTTTGTTTCAACTAATTATGTGCTTGAATTTGAGGGTTTCTACGCATTGTATTCGTTCTGTTGGTGTAGGCCAGGGGTTTTAATCCGCTGTGTCTGAAAGGGTCGGGGTAAAAAATTTAACTAAATTTTTAAAATCTACGGATGAAACTATTCCGGGAAACATTTTTGTTCGACTGCGAAAATGCCTAAGGTGAAATTTGAAAAGGCGAACACTTGAAACCATGTCAAAACCTATGAACTTTTAAAAATGCCCAATTTTTGACCCAAAAAAGGGCGGGGGTAAAAAAGTAACCGGTTTTTCAAAATCTACAGCTGCAATTACCCCAGGAATTTTTTTGTTCGGTTATGAAACAACTTTAGACAAAAAGGCCCAATTTTTAACCCAAAAAGGGCCGGGGCAAAAAAGTAACCAGATTTTTAAAATCTACAGCTGCACTTACCCCAGGAAACTTTTTTGCTCGGTTATGAAACAATTTCAGACAAAAATTGAAAGGGCGACACTTGAAATCAGGTCAGAACCTCCAAAATTTTGAAAATGCCCAATTTTTTGCCCAAAAAATGGTCGGGGCAAAAAAGAAATTGGATTTTCGAAATCTACGGATGAAATTACTTCAGGAAACTATTTTGTTCGGGTATAAAACAACTTTAGATAAAAATTGCCCAATTTTTAACCCAAAAAAGGTTGGGTCAAAAAAGTAACCGGATTTTCAAAATCTACGGCTAAAATTACCCCAGGAAACTTTTTTGTTCGGTTATAAAACAATTTCAGACAAAAGTTGAAAGGGTGACGTTTGAAACCAGGTCAAAACCTCCGAACATTTGAAAATGCTCAGTTTTTTGCCCAAAAAATGGTCGGGGCAAAAAAGTAATTGGATTTTTAAAATCTACGGATCAAATTACCCTAGAAAATTATTTTGTTCGGTTATAAAACAACTTTAGACAAAAATTGCCCAATTTTTTAACTCAAAAAATAGCCGGGGCAAAAAAATAACCAGATTTTCAAAATCTACAGCTGCAATTACCCCAGGAAACTTTTTTGTTTGGTTATGAAACAACTTCAGACAAAAAATGTGAGGGCGAACATTAAAACAGGTGAAAACCCAGCGAACATTTAAAAATGCCCAATGTTTTAGCTGAAACAATGCCCGGACAAAAATTTAGCCAAATTTTAAAATTCTACGGACGAAATTATCCAGGGAAACGTTTTGTTCGACTGCGAAAGTGTCGAAGGTGAAATTTGACAAGGCGAAAACTTGAATCCCGGTCAAAACCCGACGAACTTTTAAAAATGTCCAATTTTAACCCAAAAAAGGTCGGGGCAAAAAACTAATTTGATTTTCAAAATATACGGATAAAATTACCTCAGGAAACTTTTTTGTTCGGCTATGAAACAATTTCAGACAAAAATTGAAAGGCCGACGTTTGAAACCACGTCAAAACCTCCGTACTTTTAAAAAATGTCCAATTTTTTGCTCAAAAAATAGTCGGGGCAAAAAAGAAATTGGATTTTCGAAATCTACAGATGAAATTACCCTAGGAAATTGTTTTGTTCGGTTAAGAAACAACTTTAGATAAAAATTGCCCAAATTTTAACCCAAAAAAGTCGGGGCAAAAAAGTAACCGGATTTTTAAAATCTACAGCTGAAATTACACCAGGAAACTTTTTTGTCCGGTTATGAAACAATTTCAGACAAAAATTGAAAGGGCGACATTTTAAACCAGGTTAAAACCTCCAAACTTTTGAAAATGCCCAATTTTTGCCCAAAAAATGGTCGGGGCAAAAAAGTAATTGGATTTTTAAAATCTACGGATGAAATTACCCCAGGAAACTATTTTGTTTGGTTATGAAACAACTTTAGACAAAAATTGCCCAATTTTTTACCCAAAAAAAGCCGGGGCAAAAAGTAACCAGTTTTTCAAAATTTACAGCTGCAATTAGCCCAGGAAACTATTTTGTTCGGTTATGAAACAACTTTGGACAAAAAATGCCCAATTTTTAACCCAAAAATGGCCGGGGCAAAAAAGTAACCAGATTTTCAAAATCTACAGCTGCACTTACCCCAGGAAACTTTTTTGTTCGGTTATGAAACAATTTCAGACAAAAATTGAAAGGGCGACATTTGAAACCAGGTCAAAACCTCAGAACTTTTGAAAATGCCCATTTTTTGCCCAAAAAATGGTCGGGGCAAAAAAGAAATTGAATTTTTTAAATCTACGGATGAAATTACCCCAGGAAACTATTTTGTTCGGTTATGAAACAACTTTAAACAAAAATTGCCCAATTTTTGACCCAAAAAGGGCCGGGGCAAAAAAGTAACCAGATTTTCAAAATCTACAGCTGCAATTACCCCAGGAAACTTTTTTGTTCGGTTATGAAACAATTTCAGGCAAAAATTGAAAGGGCGACATTTGAAACCAGGTCAAAACCTCCGAACTTTTGAAAACTCCAATTTTTTGTCCAAAAAATGGTTGGGGCAAAAAAGTAATTGGATTTTTAAAATCTACGGATGAAATTACCCCAAGAAACTATTTTGTTCGGTTATAAAACAACTTTAAACAAAAATTGCCTAATTTTTGACCCAAAAATGGCCGGGGCAAAAAAGTAACCAGATTTTCAAAATCTACAGCTGCAATTACCCCAGGAAACTTTTTTGTTTGGTTATGAAACAATTTCAGACAAAAATTGAAAGGGCGACATTTAAAACCAGGTCAAAACCTCCGAACTTTTGAAAGTGCCTAATTTTTTGCCCAAAAAGTGGTCGGGGCAAAAAAGTAATTAGATTTTCAAAATCTACGGATGAAATTACCTTAGGAAACTATTTTGTTCGGTAATGAAACAATTTTAGACAAAAATTGAAAGGGCGAACACTTAAAACCAGGTGAAAACCCTGCGAACTTTTAAAAATGCCCAATTTTTTACCCAAAAACAGGGTCTGGGTAAAAAATTAACCCAATTTGCAAAATCTCCGGATGGAATTACCCCAGGAAACATTTTTGTTCACCTGTCAAAATGTTGCAGGTAAAAATTGAAAGGGCGAACACATGTTGATTACATACCTGAAAAAAAAATAGATAGAAGAATAATTAACATTAATTTCAGAATAGGTTTTTCGTGTCTACAGCGTATGAAAAGTAGTCGGATAAAAATTTTTTCGCGGCTCCAAGCACAACTTTGGGTGTTCGTTTCGTGTGCACAGAACCAAGTTTGTGGCTTATACTATGCTCGCTGGACGCAGCGAGCAAATTTGAAAAAAGCGCGCGAGGGGATAACGGCTCATATTATGCGTGATGCGCTGTCCGCTCGCTGCCGCTCGCTCGCGCATCCGCATAAACAACAATTTTTATTTCCCCTTTCCCTCCCAACCCAAAATACCATGTACGATTTCAATTTTTAAAATTACCAAACCCCCAACTTTATTTAAACCCATATTGTTTTCACCACCCCTTCAAACTTCCCAAATCCCCCAAAATTACCTTCTCCCATTCCATTTTCTCAAAACCCCCCCAAACCCGCCCCTTTTCCGCATCCCTTTTCGCAATTCCCCAAATTCCTTCAAATCCTTTCTGCACAAAGTCCGTATGCGAAAAGTCCGTGTGCGAAATGTCCTTTGTGCGAAATGTCCTTTGTGCGAAACGTCCGTGTGCGAAATGTCCGTGTGCGAAATGTCCGTTGTGCGAAATGTCCTTTGTGCGAAATGTCCGTGTGCGAAAAGTCCGTGTGCGAAAAGTCCGTTGTGCGAGATGTCCCTGTGCCAAATGTCCTTTGTGCGTAATGTCCTCTGTGCGAAATGTCCGTGTGCGAAATGTCCGTTGTGCGAAATGTCCGTGTGCGAAATGTCCGTTGTGCGAAATGTCCGTGTGCGAAATGTCCGTGTGCGAAATGTCCTTTGTGCGAAACGTCCGTGTGCGAAATGTCCGTGTGCGAAATGACCGTTGTGCGAAATGTCCGTGTGCGAAATGTCCGTGTGCGAAACGTCCGTGTGCGAAATGTCCGTTGTGCGAAATGTCCGTGTGCGAGAAGTCCGTGTGCCAAATGTCCTTGTGCGAAATGTCCGTTTACCTCACCGAAAGGCAGAGAATCTGAAAATTGTGTGTTCCGAGATTTATGTTTTGTTCCGGAAAATGTCTGCAATTAGATTTATTCTGCAATACTGGTAAAGCAGCGCCACGAATCCAAGTTTTTTTGTCTTTTTTTCATATCAAAACCACTGCCCGTGAAACGCGAGCGACCATCAACCGACACTCACCCAGAGTCGAGGAGACGACAACGACGACATTCAAGTCGTGGCGGTTTGTGACTTACCTCCACCTAGCAGTAGGAATCGTCGAAATGACACCGGGTTTGTTGGTCGTGGGTGGTGGGATTGCCGCGAGTGGGATTGCCATTTGACGATCGAAATCGACGAACGACGTTCAGAAATCAAAACCGAAATTTTAAGAATAAAATATTTTTTGGCTGCAAGATGTTTGGTCTGTTTTGAAGAACATGTCAAATCATTGAGGTGATCTAATGTTTTGTTGTTTTGTTGTGGGTTGGTTGCTGCTTGCACGAAACTGTTTGCTTACCTCTCCATTGCTTGCATTGAGTTGCTGAATCAAAAGCAAACACAATAATAACCTGGAAACCAGAAATTGTTTTTTTTGTTATTCAAACACCATGCTCATGTCGGAAAGTTTTTCTGTTTGTGGTTTTGTTTTGCATCAGTGGTGACAAAATTGTTCGAATGATGATGAACAATTAACGAAGAACAATCAAAATGATAAATGTGAAATGGCACTGTGTTTCTTTGCATCTTGTTTGGTTCTTTCCGCCCGTTGAAGTTCTCTGACATTGAACGTTCAACGGCAGCAGAATCCGATCGACGAATTCAATTCAAACTGTTGCGCAAAAACAACAAACCCCTGAGGTGTGGTTTTTGATTCTGCTTCATGATATTGTCATTCATTCAATTCATTCATTCAATTTTATTCTACCGCTAACAGCGGCGCAAATATTAAAAATATAATTGAGGTTTTTTAAGATAATGTATCAGTTAATAAACATTGCATCACGAAACATTGACATCAAAAGAAAAGATACCACGGGCAAGACGAAAACGAAAACAAGCTGCTCCTGTTTCAACAAAAGTTGTCTCGCCAATCACCTCAGAACAGAACCACGTCAACACCAACACAAAAAAAACTCGACGCAAATACTGAGTTTCAAACAAAAATTTACCTAATCGTTCAAAACAGTTCAAGATCAAGTAAATCATGCCAAACGCAACACGTAATCTCATGTAATTCATGTGTGAAAAACTATGACAAAGATATCCGAATAAACTACACAAATAACATGAACATTCGTCACAATGGCTAGTTTGTCTTGTGGTAAAATGTAAATTTTAATTGAAACAAAACAGAATATTGATCACATTTGATGTCAGCGCGACAGAGATCAGTACACACAAGGTGACAACGTTCATGGAATAGACGGACTAAAAAGTGAACTGAAACCATCTTACCAATAACGATCAAACACAAACAAAACTGGTACGAAAAATACAAAACAAAACAAAACGTCGCTGTGCGTTATCTTGATATCCACGTTC
This sequence comes from Theristus sp. LFF4_11, assembly GCA_030248135.1. Lineage (NCBI taxonomy): Eukaryota > Metazoa > Nematoda > Chromadorea > Monhysterida > Xyalidae > Theristus > Theristus sp. LFF4_11. The sequence goes on along the minus strand of JASANC010001516.1, from coordinate 7,613 downwards.
ACACAAGCATGATCCATTCCACAGACAAAACACATTCTCTGAAAATAGAACGGCCGAAACAAAGCCTGAAAGCAGAAAAACACATTATTAGAAGCGAGCATTTTTTCATTGTTTCATTCAGACAACAAGCAGGAGACGCGTGGGCAAGCGTTTTCTAGTTTTGATTTGAGAGTTCTGATGAGTGTGATAGAGAAAAAAAATTATCTAAGCAATATTCAATTATATGTCCGCAGAACTGTAAACAAGAACGGGCGAGTTTGACGGAAGCGGCATCCTCACGTAAATTAAGTGAAAAGGGATGAATACCGAGTTGAGATATAATTATTAATCAACATAAAGTCTTGACCAAGAAGTTTGCTTTTGAAAGAAGATGTTGATGGAGCTGAGACAGTAGTTGGACTCAAACTATTCCATAGTTGAATAACTCTGACTGACCAAAAAGCAGATCTGACCGATGTGCTAACCGTTGGCGTGTTCAATTTGAAGGCATGTCCCCGTGTGCCAAAATCTTTATCAGAAAGTGAAAAAAATCATCAAGTTTACGCACATAGCACTTATCATTCAAAAATTTGTAAACTAAAGTGAGATCCGAGACAACTCTTTTGAAGATGAGAGAATGTTGATTGAGATCTGATAAGCGTTCAGAATATGAGCTTGCAAAATCAACCCCTTCAAGGTATTTTGTGAAACTTCTTTGGACATTTTCAATCCGTTTTGCCAAGCCAACTTGTGCTGGCGACCAAACTGAAGAGCAGTAGTTGAGCTTCGCAACTACGATCGCGTTGAAAAGTTTCATATTCGCTACTGTTGATCGCGTTCTGAAACATCTCTTGATCAAACCCGAAGTACTTTTTGTTTTGACACACAAATCTGAAATATGATCGACAAAAGACAGCTTATCATCCACCAAAACGCCTAAATCTTTAACTTTGTTAACATTCGCAATCGATTTCCCATTGATTTCATATGTAAAGTTTTGATTCTTTGATGGATTCAAGTGTAAACACACTGTTTTGTCAACCGAAAGTTTAAGATTGTTTTCTGTTAACCAATTTCCGATTGAAGCCAAATCTTTCTCAATCAACTTCTTGTCATTCACATTGTTCACTTCACGGTAAATTTTCACATCATCAGCATACAATGCTACTTTACAATGATTGACACATTTTGGAAGATCATTTACAAAGAGCGCAAAAAGGATTGGACCTATAACCGAACCCTGTGGAACACCTGAAGTAACATTCCTAACTCTCGATTGAAAATTACCAACTGTGACACACTGGGTCCGATTTGTTAAGTAAGCAGCAACCCAGTTCACAAGAGAAGTTTCCAAACCAAGTTTAAACAATTTTTTGACTAGCAGCAAGTGGGAAATTGTATCAAATGCTTTTGAAATGTCAAGATAAACGACGTCGACAGCATGCCCATTATCCCACGAATGGGTCCAATCATTGATGCAGTCAAGGAGTTGTAGTTCAACACTACGTCCTGGAAGGAACCCAAACTGATGTGGAGATAAAACTTTGTTAGCAATGCAAAAATTCAGAATCCTTGTTCTGAGCATTTTTTCCATAACTTTGCACACACTTGATGTCAAAGACACAGGGCGATAATCAGAAAGAACTGAGCTTCTGCCTTTCTTAGGTACAGGCCTGATTTCAGCAGTTCTCCATTCAACAGGAACATCTGACTGACGAAGAGAGACATTGAAAATTGAAGTTAGAGGTTCCACCAAAAAATCACAGAGTCTTTTCAAGAATATTGTCGGAATTCCATCCTGGCCTGCTGCAAATTTATTTTTCAGTTGTCTCAAACATCGCTGCACAGTTACTTGATCAAAATTAATTGGGTTTGCTAGGCTGCCTGAATTTGATATTGTTTTTGTTTCAACCAAGTTTTCATTCGCAAGAAAAACAGATGCGAACTGTGTACTCAATGCTTCTGCCCTTTCCTGATCGGAAACTAGATAATGGCCAGCCAAATCACGCAGCACTGGCAAGGTTTTTTGATTTGCCATTTTCCTTTTAACAAATTTCCAAAATGCTTTTGGGTTTGGATTTTCCATCGCTTTTCTTTCTTGCGCGAAAGCTTCCCTGCACTTCCATTTATTTATCAATTTATTTACTGCCCGAAGAGTTAAGAAGTTGTTTATGTTTCTTTTGTTTTCATTCTTATGGATTCTTTTTAGACGTTTTTGAGTGGCAACTAAGCGTTTGAATCCTGGGGTCCATGTTTTGACGACGCCTGACCCTGTAATCTTACATGTTGGAACAAAAAGTTGAATCAGTTTTTTGCAGATTTTAACAAAAACTTCATACATTTGACTCGCAGTAGTGCATGAATTGAAAACATCAGGCCAACTGTTGCTCGGAGGGCGAAGACCACCATTCTCGAAATTACGACTCGGATAAAAGCCACTTAAAACTTTCTTAATCTGCCCCCAGTCTGCCCTTGCATAATTTTTAAATTGTTTATTGGGCAGTTTCTGGTTCAATTTCAAGTTTGTTTGAACAACTATTGACTTGTGATCACTTTCGAAATTAACCCCACTGAACGGCGACTCCACTTCTGCGTTTACGATGAATTCAAGCGACGACACGAAACAAAGATCCAGATAGTTACTTTGTCTAGTCGGAGCCTCAATCACTTGAAAAAGTCCCAAGTCATTTATATGCTCCTGGAAAGTTCGACTCAGAGGCGAAGGTGTTTTTGATTGATTTATTGATTCCCCCCACTTGAGATCCGGGAAATTGAAGTCACCAAAAATCAGCACACCGAAATCAGTTTCTGACAATTTTGTAATTTTATCTAAAAACGTTTTCCAACTTTTTCTATCCGCATCTGGCAAACCGGGAGGACGATAAACAATTCCCAAACAGTAAATTTGTTTGTTAAAAAAGAGCTTGACTACCAACAACTCGAAATCTGAACAACACTCTGATAATTCTGGCACCATCGCTGCATTAATTGCAACCCCCCCCCCCCCCCCCCCCCCCCCCCCCCAACCCCCCCCCACCAAAAATATCCCCATCCCCACCACCCCCTCCCCCCATTAAAAAAAAAAAACAAAAACCCCTGGTAAGTTTACAGAACTGCCATTACTTAGATTTATAGTTTGAAAAGAGCCGCTATCCTATGCTCGCCCACCAGCGCCTGCTTGACGTCCAGGATTTAGTTCTGACTCAATTTTGTCACACAGCTTGACATCGAATGGATCCGCAAAGAACGTCGCTCGCCAACCGTTTCGACCAATGCTGACCTTTTCATAGATCGAAAGCGGGTCAGTGTCAGAGCCCCGAAGGACGAACTTGCGGTTTGTGTGTTTCATTTTCTCTTTCAAGAACGACAGAACATCCTGAGCCCGGAATTCAAGCAGTCGTTGCATGTGCGTCAAGTCATGCCGAACATACGTTTGACGATGCGGCTCGACCCCTGCGCGATGAAATAGCTCAGCCGACGCTCTGCTCAACAACAACCGCTTCGTTTGCCCTTCGTCCTTGATCAGAACTTTCAACGGACGCGGTTTCTCTTTGATTGCGCCCATTCGGAAAACGCACTCGACCATCTCAGGATCTCCGCCCAACTGCTCGACCTTGTCGCGAATCAACTGCAGTTCTGGATTGGCGTCGGGATTGGCGCGCTGATCCATGCGTGCAGAAACCGGTGGCACAGACTCTGGGAGTTTTTCGATCACGCAATTTGGTTTTTTCAATTGACGCTCCGTCATTTCGTTCACAGAATTTTGTTGTTGGCGAACAGTTTTGTCCACTTGGTACAACTCTGCCGTGTCAGTTGGCAGGGCCATCAGGTGCTCTGGAGGACGGCCGTAAGCCTGTTCTGGTTGAGAGAACCGCTTTTTGAGGACCTCCAGGAGGTCTTTGTTCTGGCTCAATTGCGCCTCCAAAGCCGGCGCGAGTTTCTCAATCAAAGGCAGCATTTTTTCGAACGCAGACAGCAAAGTTTTCACCAACCCGACCAGAACAGCCACGTCCTCGTTTCCCATTTCACAATCGTCGTCGGAGTTGTTCGAATCACTGGAAATGTTTGCGTCGTCGTCGTCGTTCGAGACCAAATTTACGCAGCTCGCCTGTTGTTGATTATGGCTTGTTTTTTTAATTTTATTTTCTGGTGACGACGTCGGCGATCCGCTTGGAGTGAATCGCTTCGTTTTCTTCCGCCTCCGTTTTGTCATCCGCCCGCGGTCAATTGATAAAACTGGCGCCACCAGGGCACCACGACGTCGTTCAGATTCTGAAACGGGTCTCAAGTTTATGGGTAAAAACCAAAAAATTGTGTGGCCATTCTTTTGGGTTTTTCTGAAAACCCTTGAGAAATATTTGAAACACATTGTTTTCAAGCCAATCCTTGCACCAAATTTCAGAGACACCCGGCGTCTCCACAATTCATTTCCAAATCGCATTCCAACAGCAGTTTGTTGAATAGAGCTCGAGCTCAAGAATGGTCTTTGTGCTGTTGAATTTGAATTTTGTAATTTTTGTTCTGCCATGGTAACATTAATCTGCACCAGAAGAAACTGCATTGTTTAAAAACCAACCATCGCACGAATTTCAAATACAGCCAATCAGCGGTTTATCCAACTTTATTTAATCTTAAACTTGCATTTCATTTCACTGAAGAGCCCGCCAGCGATTAGCCTTGCTGTGTGTGTGAATCTAAAAGAGGCGGAGTTACGCTCGTGCGTGTGCGCGCGCGTTATTGGATCATGAGCAATGAGCAATGCCGATGCCAAGTGCGCGTGCTTTTAATAAAGAAGCTTTTCGTTGATTTTTTACGTGGAAAAACGAAACGAAACAAATAAAAATAAGAAAAAGAAAAAAAGCCAATAAAAACCCTTGATTCATGTCTACCTAAGGTAAGGTTCATGTTAGGGTTGTTAGGAAAAGGGCCGGAATCGTTCCGGGCCGGAATCGAACGGGTTGCAATGAGCGGGCCGCAATTTAAAGGCCGCAAATGAGACACACGCAAAGTGCAAAACCTACGCCGCTCAAATCCAAATTGGGGTTTAGGCGGTGGCGAAGCCGTGAGCATGGAAGGTGTACAACCCCCAGAGCACCCGGTTTCTCTTCGGCGGTGGCTCAAATCATGCATGCACGGTGGTCGTACGATCATAAATCTTCTGACTGTTTTTAAACGGAAAGGTTGGTTACGTTGGTTCTGACGTTTCTGTCTGACCGTTGGTTCGGCTCGCATGGGTAAAGTGAGATTATTTGTCAAAATTCAATGAGGTTTTACATACACGTACGTTTACATGTATGTATGGATAAGAAAACTCTCTAGCTTCCGGTTAACATTATTTCGCTTTGGATAAATTGTTATGTTAATAATCGATCGTTCTCTTTTGCTCTAGTGTATCAGTTTCAAGTGTATCCTTTTTGTGCTGTGTCCGTCCAGTCCGGATGCGGTTCATGGTGCCTCACCTCAGACAACCCAGTCGATATGAGCGCTACATTTTGCATTTCTGTACATGAATAATACCGTTTTTTCACATAAATGGACATGGGCTTTATGCCTTCCAGAACAAATTAAACAATAACCATCTTAGCTACAGCATTCTTAGTCAAAAGAAGTTGGTATGTTTAAGTACAGTGTGAGTCAAAAAAAGGTTCCAATTCTAAAATGCTCTCACTGGCGTGTGCTGAGGTGTTTAGAGCTGAAAATTGGAACACTATTAGAAAACAGTTGGAGGTTTTTCTGACTATTTTTTTTTCACGGTATGTTGCCCCTATCACTCACTACAGCAGAATATCTGAAAAACAAGAAAAATCGACAAATGTGGAGAAATACAGAGGGTTGATTTAGCTGTAGCAAGAACCTCATGGCTTAAAATTTGGAACACTGTTAGAACACTTTGAGAGCTTTTTTGTGATTAAAAATTTTTTGGTTTACACGTTTCAGTTTATTTTTACAGTGTAATTTTCAAAAAATAGCGATTTTTGACGAAAAACAACGGTCGCCCATAATCTCACTGTTTATCATTGCTCATACCGACTTGTGAACTGATGTATCGCCACGCGGTGTAAAATAGAATTTTGTACAAAATTGGCGAACCACTGTAGATAACTTATTATCTAAAAATGCGTGAGACGCATATAAAAGGAGGAATATGGCCTTGTGTAAGCAGTGAAAGACTTGGCTCGACAACGCTTTTCAAGTCTCTGATGTGGTACACACGGATACAAGTACATAAGAGTCATATTTTTGCGCCGTTTATTTATGATTTCGGTTGCACATGGCAACCCTCGTGCTTTGTATTGTAGACAAATGACCTTTCACATTTGCGGATTTCGGGCATTTAGCGACCACTAAAACTACTAAAATAACAATCAGACTTTAGCTCGCTGACACTGGTTTGTTCAGGACAAATTGTATCGCAGAAGCATTGCGGAACGCAAGGTCTCCTGTGGCAAAGGCAATGACTCACGGGACAGACGGTTTATCCTGCCACACTAGTTGAAGGTGACACCGGTAACAAAGGTGAAAATCAACGGAAGACAACTCCTTTTTGTCACTGGTGCTGGTGTGTACACAGCGGTGCGTACGTTAACAACAACGATAAAGCTACATGCAGCAATATTTTGCAATTTCTGATGTTTCTGTTTTTGCACAGAATTTACAGAATTTCGCACATGGCGTGATTTTAGATTAAATCGAAGAGAACAATTAAAAAATAACTTCAAAGTTTTACGCTTTTCAGCAAAACGAAAACGAAAACGAAAACTTTCGGATTCGCTGCCCTCCGGGGATATAGCGACCGCAGGCCACCGAAACCGAAATCGGGCTAAGATCACTGGTGCCCCCAGGACAGAGCGGGGCTTAGAGGCTGCCCCCTCACATGCCGAGGGTATTGGTTCCACGGGATGGTGAGCCGTCCATTCCCCAATCCCACCGGAGTTTGGTACCTTCGGGTTTCCGGAATCGGTGGGGGGCGTGCTTCAAAAAAAACAAACGCGGCGCAAAAATATGACCCTTATGTACTTGTATCCGTGTGTACCACATCAGAGACTTGAAAAGCGTTGTCGAGCCAAGTCTTTCACTGCTTACACAAGGCCATATTCCTCCTTTTATATGCGTCTCACGCATTTTTAGATAATATTCTGACTTTTACATAAGCCCCGAAGGTCGGACCAAAATCACAATTCGTTGGTCACACATTCTTCTAAACCCCGGACAACTCAGGTTTTTTATTTTTCGTTTTTAGGCCGATTTCTCCTATGCCATTTCTACGGCCGATTCCCCAAAATCGTCACGATTCAGTACCTAGAATCGCTCACAAAAGAAAAACTGACCCAAAAGCCGTGATCGGCGTAATGAATTACCATGGAAAACACCGTTTTCTTGTTTTTCATTTCTGGACCGGTTTCGCTAAATTCCACGGCCGATTCACCATAAATCGTCACGATTCAGTATCTAGAGTTGCTCATACAAGAAAACTAACCCAAAATCCGTGATCAGCACATTGAATTACCCTAGAAAAACCGTTTTCTCGTTTTTCATTTCTGGACCGATTTCGCCAATTTCCACGGCCGATTCGCCCGAAATCGTCACGATTCAGTATCTAAAGTTGCTCACGTAAGAAAACTAACCCAAAATTC
>JASANC010001513.1:0-11216 GCA_030248135.1 Theristus sp. LFF4_11 | reverse complement strand
CTCTGGTTGTATTGCAATGCGATCATGAAAACAAAGAGCACATTAGTTCAAAGGCAAATGAGACGAGTTGTTCTGTTTTTTTTCAATACTCAGTCGTCTTCGACGCATCCGTGTGACGGCGCTATCATGTGAAGTGATTGGCAAAATTTTGTGTCACAATGTCGAATCATAAAAAATGGAATCCAAAATTCAGAGCTAAAAATGGGGCTGTTCGGTTTGGTACTGGCGGATGACTTGAAACGACACGAACAATTCCTGGAGCAACAGCATCGGTTACAGGTTTGCTTCCGTTTGTTTGGTCTGTTTGTTTGTAGCGATGTGAACCGTATTTCTGTTCGTCTCAGATACAACGTCAAATTGCATTGGCGAACCTGACTCGAGAGCGAGACTTGGCCATACAGGTGTGGTGATGCGTGTTTTTGTTCACAGTGGTCTCTGTCGAGTTGTTGCGTTCGTGCAGCGCGCCAACGCACGTGACGCGTGTGCGTTCGTGGTGAACGGGGCCTTCCAGACGGTGGCACTCTGTGGCTACGCGTTCCTCAGTAAAACAACGCGAGCGTTTTATTATTTTATTCCGGTGCCAATGTTGGTTGCCTACGGTGTCAGTCAGGTACATTTGGCGTATTGGAACAAACAGCAAATGATCAGAGGTCGGTGTCAAATGCGATAGTTTGTGGCTTCTTGGTTTTCCTCTGGTTTAGCATTCCAACCGTTTCAAATCTTTTTATCTTTGCAAGTTTTCCTTGTATCCTCTTAATGTGCAATTATCTTTATATCCTGTGCAAGTATGCTCTTTTTTTATCTCTTTCGTTTTTCAGAAGAAGCTGAACGCACCTTGAAGGAGACACCCGAAAAATTTAAACTGCCGTTTGGTGGACTGACTTTTGACGACCTTGAACAGAGGATAGCAATGAGTGAAATGACGTCGAAAAGCGTGGAACAGTAACATTCGAACCTGATTGTTTATTTTAATTTCTCAAGTGGTATTCTGATGGATTTTTTGCACATTCATTCAAACATGCGATAAGAAATAAAACGAATAGCGAAAGATAATGGCCAGCTTCCATTGAAGTTTGCTTGTTGTAACCAAAATGTACGAGCTTTTACAAATGTGTTGACTGGGATAGGGTTAAAAAACCGGTATTTTTCAAATCGCGGTAAAAAACGGTATTTTTACCGTTTTTTACCGGTAAAAAAACGGGGGAAAAAACGGAGTATTATTTGGTGAGAATTGTTGAAAACCAATGGTACGAAGACTCGTACAACAAGTTACGAGTTGTTGAAGTTAGTCTTTCGTGACAAAACACAACCCACAAGTGTGCTTTTTTGTCAATGTAACAGAAACCATGATTCTGACAGGCTTTTGAACATGAAATTCAATAAAATACAGCTTCGAACAATTGACCAAGGCATATGTATGTTTATTCTTTGGTATGGTCACAATCACAACCGCAAATCTGGTCACAAGCTCAATCACAGTACCACTTTTTGTAGCTGCATAGAAAGAAAGGGGAATAGAAAGAAAATTCGATAGGGAAAGGGTGTTTGGCTTGGTGGTCCGCTCCCATGACGAACGAAAGAAAGGCAAAAGCCAAAGTCGTCACCCAGTTAGGATACAAAAAGGAAATCCGAATTTTTCACTCAGGACTCAGCGCATACATAAGCACACGAAAAACAAGAAAACAAAATACTGCTTTTCTGTGTTGCCCGCAGGTTCTTGTTTTCGTCGGGTCGGGGTCGGGCACACTTGATGTTGGTACCATTAAGTGCAAAACTATGACCAAAGCAAAGGAAACACAATGAAAAAAATTCACGTCAAAAATTGGAAAAAACCGGGAAAAATACCTGGTTGTTTTCCCGTTTTTTCAGGACCCCATTTTTTATCTCCGTAAAAAACGCGTAATAAAACGCGTTTTTTACCGGTAAAAAAACGGTATTTTTACCTTTTCAACCCTAGACTGGGACATTTGTCACTGGTGGTGGTGTTCGATTTGTAATTATGCGGTGCACTATCAGATCACCAATCACCATGGGATGACGCCGATGCAGCAAAATACGTCAGTTTTTAATCGTTGACTCTACCGTACACACAATGGCGTTGCAAGACCGTCTCTGTGATCTTTTTTGAATGCTGGCTGCAGTGGCAGTCACACTTTTCTTTTGGTTGCCCTACAACTTTAAACTGGGTAAATGTCGCGTCCCGAGATAAAGGTCTGTTAACGTCCCGTTTTTCTTTTTTCGATTCGTTTTTTGACGAATGTTGAATAATCTTGCTTGGATAAAGCGAAAGTCAGCCTTAGAAAAAGATTTTTAATGCGATTTTTTGTTAATTGGAGAAGAGGCGGCGATTGGTCACGACGGCGATGGCGGAGCAAATCCACTGCACATTTAAAGTGAACGCAGTAGCGAAAGCGGGACCTTGGGTGAGGGGGGGGGGTGTTTGCCAAATTTTAGAGGGGGGTGTCAGGTGCCTTCTCGGCGAGGGGGGGGGGGGTGCACGGGCAGCAAATTTTCCTAAGGGGGTGCACTGGCCTGGCAGAAAAACTTCGTGAGGGGGGGTGCACGGGATCGCACGGGTACGGGTAATACCAAATTTTTACCTTAGAAAAACTCAGAAATTGTTGTAAAATACAGAATATTTTGTGCAAACAAGCTGCTTGTTTGGTCAGAAACAACGAAATCTATGCAGGAACAGTAACAGACACAAACGTCAAGAAAAATGCAAAAATTACGGTATTTTGGAAAAAATTGAGATCAGATTGACCACCGTGAGGGGGGGTGCGATCCCGTGTTTTCTCGCGGAGGGGGGTGGGGGGAGTCTAGTACCCGTGTCGAGGTAAAGAGGGAAATGGGGGTACACGGGTATTTGCCCATGCACGGGCAGGATTTTCGGCTGAGGGGGGGGGTGGGTGGACGGACCCCACCCCCCCCCCCCGCGCTTTCGCTACTGAGTGAACGGATATTCAAGAAGGGTTCTTCTTCACTCCGTTTTGTTTTTTTTTATTCATTTTCGTTGCATTCGGTTCTTTTTGGATTGGGGTGAGCGAGCCGCGAGCGGGCTAGGAGTACGGACGCTGATTAAAAAAGGTTGTTGCTTCCGAAAACATTAAATAGTAACAGAGTTTCATCCGAATTCGCGAAAACTTGGCCTTTCTCGACTGAAACCTAAACTGATCGGTTCATTTGGAATGGAATGGAGATGGAACCCGCCTTCGGTGCCGCGCCGCGCCGTTCGTTAGTGTTACTCCTTTTCATCAGAGTTGTTCTAAGGAGAAGAGGCTGAGGGGGGGGGGCTCCCCCAAAAAAATTTCGAATCTATCTTCATCTGAGAAGTTTTTTCGGCTCAGCTATTATCTATCTAAAAAAATTTCTCAGCCAGCTCTAAAAACCGACAATTTGATGGCTCTATTCAACTTAACGATGTATTTTAAATTGATAATAGCTGAGCCGGTACTGTTAAAGAATCATGGGCAGGCGAAAATCGCGAGATGCACGGTTACGGCTCAATTTTCGGTCGTGAGTTTTTTTTTAAATCTTCAAACCCAACCTCAGCATAGTCAGGGAAAGTCTTTCAGTGAAAAATTTCCGAAACTGCTGGCGCAAGTTTTGCCGGCCCATGATTCTTATCAGTTCCGCTGGGCCAAAAACCTCTCAAACAAACAGGATTCAAAAAAATTGGGATGGGGCGGGCGACCATCCAGATTAGGGTTGGTAAAAAACCGGTTTTTTATATTTCCAGGAAAAAAACCGGTTTCTTTTCCGTTTTAAAACCGTTTTAAAACAATAAAAAACCGAATGCTTCCCAGCTCCTAAACTTTCCAGAACTTGGCATCTTGAACTCAAAAAAAGGAAATACATCAAAATTAGTGATTTTGAGCAGCGTAAAACGCTGTTTTCGGGCATACAATCGACCTAATTTGCTATTTTTGCCACCCAATGCTACCCTATTTTTTGTTTCAAATCAAACCAATTTCGCTTTTATTGGTTTCCAGGGCAGCACGTTCAATAAATTGAAAACAAAGACTGGGCAGTGACCATGTAGGTGTGGGAAGCGGGGAGGGATGGTTGCAAGGAGACCGGATAGCTGACCCCGATTAGGGGGCGAGATTTGCAGAACTGCAAAGTGAAACCGGTAGCGGATTGCGTTCGAAAAATATCATTTTATCAGTTACCCTTTGCAAATTGACAACATCGTCAGTCAGTCTGCATATGCACTTAGTTTAGCAGTCACCTTGTCTTCATCGTATTTCACTTGACCCTTGCCACAAAAGGCTCTGCAAAATGATGCTTTACCAGTTCAGTTCGACACAGTTCACTGCACCGTTTTTTCAAAAATATAATTTTACATTTTATCAATCAAACGAAGAATTGTGATTTTTGACCACGAAGTTTGAAAATTTTTAAGGTAAAAAACCGGTTCTTTATTTTTTCAAGAAAAAGAACTGGAAAAAACCGGTTTTTAAACGGAAAAGAAACCGGTTTTTTTCCTGTGCCAACCCTAATCCAGATGGACAATAAATTCATCATGTAGATTTTATTTCACTTTCAACGTTTTTTGCGATATGGGACGAATCAAAATTCGTCACAAATTCGTGATCTTACTTTGATGCAAGGAATTTGTAGACCTGCAAAATCATGAGTAACTATGCAAATATATCTCTGTTAACCTCACATTTTATCAGCCTATCCCCTACTTTATTGCGCAGTTTCAACCGACTGTTTGAGCTTTGTATTGGTTTCTCATTCCAAAATTTGAGACATTAACGCATTGAATCATTTTACGCCGAACAATATTTTTTGCATTCTTTCAATTTCAGGGAACAACTTATTTGCGGAATTGTTGGTTCAAAGTGAAAGAAAATAACACGTCATAAAATAGATATTCCAAATAATTCAATTATTTCAAAACGTTTAGATTTGAAAAATAAACAATGAATTGATCAGGGTTCTTCTTGATCCGGTCCGTTCTTTGTTTGTTATTTAATCTACACATACTCATTGCCATTCAATCATTATTTCGTCGTACTCTCTGAACTATTCATGGCATTGCCTACCATACCATCAAATAAAGGTAAGTCGCCTTTGTTTTGTTGCTCATCAACACGTATCATGTCACAAAATAACAGAATGATTGGGTTTTTATTGATTGATTGATTGATTTTATTCGAAACATTGTAAGTGTAAGGCATATGCAATGACCAGGATGACAATCAATAATTTTTTTATATGTTCGGCACGGGCACAGGCTGGAGCACAGCAAGCACCGCATCCGTTCTGGTTACCCCTCGAACGACATTCTCATGCACGTGCCGCACTTCGCGGTCGGCGTATTCCGTCCAGTAGTCTCGCGGTGCGCCGTACTTCATGTACATCACGTAGTGACCTAGAAATTGGTTGACTGTAGACATTAGTTTGACTTTAGAACTATAAACTGTGAGTGAAACAAACCATGAGTAGCTTGTTCACCACGATGCACAATGCAAGCGACCAGCTGCGACGGCTGCATTCTGGTGCCTTCACGGGAGTCGACTGGCACTTGCACAACGTCGAACAGATCCATGGGCATTCTGCTTTTACGCTGCATACCGCGGTCTTGCCACGTACGGTGTATACACACCAGTAAAAACCTGCATATTGAAGTTCTTTCAGCTTTTGTAGATGCCGAGCGCGAAGTTGTTTTGTATTTTTCGGTGGTTAAGTTTAGTTTTTTAATTAACTGCATTTGTTGCTTACTCGGGCAGTCTCAGAAGCCGATTGCGCTGCATCATGGAGCCGTTGCAGTCAGTGTTTGTGCATTGTCGTTCTGATCGGTGTTCAAACGCGCTTTCAATGGCACGTGTCAGTGTGATTTGTCGTCCGTGATGCTCCGGCATTCGCACTCGAATGCCCCAGTCGGGATCGGCCGCACCGGAGTTGTTGTCCAGATCAACTCGAGAGTGACATCCAATTGCGTTGCATCGTAGCTCGCTCGCGTAGTCTAATCGAAACGATGTCAAACAGTCCACAATGCCTTCGCCAGCAACGCCATTCAGGACGCCGATCAAAAATTCCAGGGCGCACTGCAGAGTGTGTGATGCGTGTAAAACCGTTTTTTAGCTTCCATGTCCACTATCAATGCTTGACTAAAAGTGGAACATGATAAACCCAACCTGTTGCTGGCGAACATTCTGGCCAAACGGTTCCATAATCAAGTTGGTCAGCTGCTGAACCAGTGTTCCCCGCCTATACTGCGTTGCAACAGTGTCTTCGGTGGCTACGAGTTCAGCGAGGATCCTGAGTGAAGTGTTTTTTTGTGCTTTTTTTGAACAAGATTTTGCTTTCAGCAATTACTGCTTTTGAAAACTAGAAGAAAAATTTCCGCATAATGAATACCTGCTTGCATTGTTGACTGGTAACATGCCCAAATCAACATCCAGCAACGCTTGACGCATCACGGTAGGTAGTCTGATAAGCAGCTGGCATGTTGAAATTGCGTAGCACAAGACGTTCGACATATTGGGAATCCTATCAATTTGAGTTGTTGTTGTTGGGATTTTTAGGCGATGTTTTTAGCCACGGCTAACCCAGCCCCAGAGAAGCGTATAGAACGCCATTGAGTAGGGCGCCCAGCGAGTTTTCTCTGTCATTAAGTGCTATATGCCCCTCGGCGGGGCTTGATCCCCCGAGCGCACAGACAATATCTGATAGTCTAACGCACTACCACCAGGCCACGAGGGTGACAATTTGAGATTTTGTTAGTGCGCTACCGACCAGTAACCAAGTTTCTATGCCTTGATTAGTCTTAAAATAATTATTTACTGTACCCTAGTCCCTGCTGCCGTTGTTCGCGCTGCCGTTGTTGTTGGCGGTGTTGGTTCCACCGTTGTTGTTGGCGGTGTTCGTTCCACCGTTGTTGTTGTCGGTGTTCGTTCCACCGTTGTTGTTGGCGGTGTTCGTGCTGCTGCTGTTGTTGGCGGTGTTCGTGCTGCTGCTGTTGTTGGCGATGTTCGTGCTGCTGCTGTTGTTGGCTGTGACCGTGCTGCTGCTGTTGTTGGCTGTGACCGTGTTGCTGCTGTTGTTGGCTGTGACCGTGCTGCTGCTGTTGTTGGCTGTGACCGTGCTGCTGCTGTTGTTGGCGATGTTCGTGCTGCTGCTGTTGTTGGCTGTGACCGTGCTGCTGCTGTTGTTGGCTGTGACCGTGTTGCTGCTGTTGTTGGCGGTGTTCGTGCTGCTGCTGTTGTTGGCGATGTTCGTGCTGCTGCTGTTGTTGGCTGTGACCGTGTTGCTGCTGTTGTTGGCTGTGACCGTGCTGCTGCTGTTGTTGGCTGTGACCGTGTTGCTGCTGTTGTTGGCTGTGACCGTGTTGCTGCTGTTGTTGGCTGTGACCGTGTTGCTGCTGTTGTTGGCTGTGACCGTGTTGCTGCTGTTGTTGGCTGTGACTGTGTTGCTGCTGTTGTTGGCTGTGACCGTGCTGCTGCTGTTGTTGGCTGTGACCGTGTTGCTGCTGTTGTTGGCTGTGACCGTGCTGCTGCTGTTGTTGGCTGTGACTGTGTTGCTGCTGTTGTTGGCTGTGACCGTGCTGCTGCTGTTGTTGGCGGTGTTCGTGCTGCTGCTGTTGTTGGCGGTGTTCGTGCTGCTGCTGTTGTTGGCTGTGACTGTGTTGCTGCTGTTG
Source organism: Theristus sp. LFF4_11 (assembly GCA_030248135.1). Classification (NCBI taxonomy): domain Eukaryota; kingdom Metazoa; phylum Nematoda; class Chromadorea; order Monhysterida; family Xyalidae; genus Theristus; species Theristus sp. LFF4_11. The sequence continues at coordinate 3,565 of JASANC010001513.1, read as the reverse complement.
TTGGCTGTGACCGTGCTGCTGCTGTTGTTGGCTGTGACCGTGTTGCTGCTGTTGTTGGCTGTGACCGTGTTGCTGCTGTTGTTGGCTGTGACCGTGTTGCTGCTGTTGTTGGCTGTGACTGTGTTGCTGCTGTTGTTGGCTGTGACCGTGCTGCTGCTGTTGTTGGCTGTGACCGTGTTGCTGCTGTTGTTGGCTGTGACTGTGTTGCTGCTGTTGTTGGCTGTGACCGTGCTGCTGCTGTTGTTGGCGGTGTTCGTGCTGCTGCTGTTGTTGGCGGTGTTCGTGCTGCTGCTGTTGTTGGCTGTGACTGTGTTGCTGCTGTTGTTGGCTGTGACCGTGCTGCTGCTGTTGTTGGCTGTGACCGTGTTGCTGCTGTTGTTGGCTGTGACCGTGCTGCTGCTGTTGTTGGCGGTGTTCGTGCTGCTGCTGTTGTTGGCGGTGTTCGTGCTGCTGCTGTTGTTGGCTGTGACTGTGTTGCTGCTGTTGTTGGCTGTGACCGTGCTGCTGCTGTTGTTGGCCGTGTTCGTGCTGCTGCTGTTGTTGGCCGTGTTCGTTGCCCTGGTCAGATTCACCATCAAACTCGTCGCGTTTGTCTCGCTGGCGTGTTCGTGGTTCGCCGGTGCCACACAAGTAAGACGCAGCGGAGAGAAACCGGTTCATGAGCATGAACGTCAGGGCATCTGTTGTGCCCAACCATGGCATGCGTTTGGCTTCGCTGCAGGCATTGTACAGCCACTCTGCTCCTGTTGTCTCTTTCGAGCCAAACATGTTCACACTGAAACCAAACTCGTCACGCGGCATCTTGGCCGAACGCTGCAACCACTCTTGCGCGTCAACCTCGTCGACAGCTTCAGCGAGTTCCGCGAATTCTGCCGAGTTCTCCAGAAAGTACAGATAGCGTACTCTGCCTTCGAAGCTCATTTTCAGTTCTTGAAGTTTGACAGCAGTCTTTTGGTACTTGGTGGATTTCTTGAAGGTGCTGTCTGGTTGCGGTGCACGAGTTGACCGATGCTCGTCGTTTCGGTGGTGATGCTTCAGCCATGCCACTGCAGCTGTCAAGCTGCAGTGCCGGGGAACAGAGCCGCTGAAAGTGTTGTTAGACTGAGTGGTGGTTGTACCGTATTACCCCCATTAACCCCCCCCCCCACCATTAATCCCCCCCCCATCAATAAACCCCACCCCCCGACAAGTTTCCGAATAATCCCCCCCACCAATAAACCCCACCCCTAAAAGTCGCTGACGTATTAATCCCCCATGGGGGTTTATTGGGGGTAATACGGTATCTTTGTATGAGTGACGATTTGAAACGGTTGATGAAATGTTAGTTTTCAATCGCCATCCGCTACCGGTTTCACAGCTGTTTTACGTTGCTCAAAAACACCTGTTTTGATGTATTTCCTATTTTGAGTTAAAGGTGCCAAGTTTTGGAAAGTTTAGGAGCTGAGAAACAGTTGGTTTTTTCGGTTTTTTACCAACCCTAGTGACGATTATCTTTGTTGAAGTTTCTGTTGATATTTCTGTGTTTACCGTTTGAGGGCTCCGTGATATCCTTCCGATGGATTGTTGGTTTTGCTGTTGTAGTTGTACCAGTGGCTCCACCATCCGATGTAAGTCGGTTTGGTCCTGTCCAGCCATTGGCGCTGAGTAAAAATTGTCATTGAATATACAACTTTGTTGTTGTTGTTGTTGTTGTTGTTGTTGTTGTTGTTGTTGTTGTTGTTGTTGTTGTGAGTTTTAGTCGATGTTTTTAGCCAGGGCTAACCCAGAGAAGCGTACAGAACGCCATTGAGTAGGGCGCCCATCGAGTTTTCTCTGTCATTAAGAGCCTATACACCCCTCGGCGGGGCTCGATCCCCCGAGCGCACAGACTGTAGTCTAACGCACTACCACCAGGCCACTAATTGCCCATCAAGTCAGAGCAACTGCACAGCACGAACACATAACTTCACTTCTTTATGGTGCTGGTTACCTCCATGTAATCGATCACTGCCAACAACAGCCGTTGGCCATCGGGGTTTCCGGTTCGTTCGATCACCGCTTGCATCAGATGAACCGAAATGTTCCACCATTCATCTATATATTCGGGGTCAGCGACTAACAGCGACCGAAGCTGCAGTGGAAACTGTAGGTGAAGTTTGTTATTGGGGTGGTACGGAGTGACCGAGTAAACATGGCAGCTTTTTTCAGGGTGCAAGGAGCGCGCGAAATTTGAATGAAAGAAAATAGACGTTCAGAAACCAACATGTGTGTTAAAATTTGACGTGTTTTTTCAGACTAATGGATTCTTCGTGCTATTATGTTCATTCTTGCTCCCTTGAACACATGATTAGGAGTTGTGTTGGCATTTTTGAAAAAGACAACTCCTAGTCTGCGACTTATCTCGCCTTGACGGGCTGCCTTTTTTATTCGGCCATACTGTATATACAGTATGTATGTGTATTTTTGTCATTTTTCACTGGCAATACCCGATCAGTCCATGATTTGACATCATCGAACGTTTGCTCCCATGTCTGCTCACTGTACTTGGCCGCCCATGTGTCCAATGGCTTCACGTGCTTAACAGAATGATTGGTCAACACAATATGTAATGGAACCAATTGATGTCTACTAGCATATTTAAAAAGCGTGTGCTCCACTGCTAAAACATGTTTTTTTTCAATTCAAAAAGAACAAAAATCATCTTGCCTGAACACTCAAAAACAACTTCACACAAGCAACACGAACGTTCGACCTCTGACTGCACGGCTTCAATGGACGGTGCCGAATACAATGTACGTGTCATCTTCTGTTTCATCTGACTCGATGTGCACCCACTCACCGGTGTACCTACAAAAACGATTTCCTCTTCAGACCAACGTCCAGCACGCTTTCACGTGGAACCGGTGTTGTTGATTGAATCTAAAACAAATTTTCAGACAATCAGCGCAATCAAATCGAATACAGGCAGTAAGTAGGTTTGCATTGCAGAAACCGGTTTTTAAACCCAGGGTATAAAACCGGTTTTATCCAGGATGTTTTCCCCGACAAACAGGGAAAAGAACCCTGGTGCTAAAAACGGTGGAGGTAAACACAGGAAAGAAAAAAGTGCGAAAACCAAGTTTATCCTTTTTTACCTTATCGAAAAGCTTAGAGGATTAGATTTTAGGTAATCAGCTCTACACAGTCAAACTGAAATCAGGTAATCATTGGCAGTCAGCTGATTATCGGGCGCTTTTGAATGGACTCACTTGATTGGTCCGATTAGCACGATGCAGCTAATGAGCGTGGCAGATTCAAACGCTAGTATGCACAGCTTGGAAATGTGTTACAAAACAGATTGACTGCACATACACATGTTTAGCCACAAAACGCACTTACTCAGCCACAAAAGCACCGTGTGGAATGCGTTCTTTCGCTCGCACTCCGCAGTCGCATTTTTCCGTTTTGAACACTTCCAGTTTGTATCTGAAACAAGAGCAACAAAAAAACATATGAATAATGGAGTGGATGCGGTAGTTAACGACGGTAGGATACGACGTTAAGGCCCATTCATGCACTAGCGCGCGTTGAAGCGCAGGCATCAGTT